>JAHNEJ010002289.1:0-244798 GCA_022559845.1 Amorphophallus konjac | reverse complement strand
GCCAGGACATTGGGAGTGGTGTGTTTCGCTCATTCAACTGCTTTTTAAGTGATTCGATTTCCTGCTGGAATCGTTGCATCACGAGCAGCATTGCTGGGTCAGCTGTGGGGAGACTGGGCATGCCCCCCGTCTCTTCGGCCGGGGCGTCCTTGGATGATGTCGAGGGTCCGCCACTCGTGTCGCCGGTGGTGACTACATTGGCCGTGAGGGCCGTGAGGGGTTCCTCAGGTGGGGCCCCTTCGACTCCTGTGGGTGTCGCGCCGCCTGCCGCTCTTCTTCTTCTGGTAAGGGGTCCCGGCCTGGCGGCTATTCTGGCCAATTCTTCCGGGTCGGTGGGCAAGGCCCCATACCGACCATGAACTCCTGCCATATTGCAGGTGAATGTCTGCCATTTCTTATTCTTATTTCTTCTCGACGCCCACCGGGACGGTCCTCCTGAGAATGTCAGCCTGTCGAAGACCGACCGTCGGGGCGGCGCTTCCTCCCGTACAGGGGACTGGCGCGGCTCCTCCGGGCTGGTCCTCGACTCCATACTAGGTGCAGGTCCCCCCCTTTCTTCCTGGAAGGCGGAGGCCATTGCCCCCAGTAGTCTCTGGCGGCCAGCGGGGGTGCTACCCGGGCCTCGGAGGTAGTTCCTCATGTCCTGCTCGATCCCTTCCCACTCCTGGTCTGGGAGAGCGGCCTGGGGTTGCGCGTCGATGATAGCGGCAGGAGGGGAGTAGGCCATGAGAGCAGGGCTGGCGGCATTGTGCCGGCACCCTCGGCGACGGTGATGAGCATTCTCGGACGGCACCGGAATGACGGGTGCCGGTCGGAGAGTGGGGGTCACTGCCTCGACCATGTCATCGCGTCGGGCCCTCCTGGGGCGGAAAGTGCTGGGCCCTGCTGGGCGAGTACAGTGGGCTGGGCCTCCTTAGGTACCCAGACTTGCTTCAGTTTAGCCGGCCTGTGAACCGGCGTCCTTTTTTGTGTCACGGCTGGGGTCGCGGGCACTGCCCTCTCTTTCAGCTTCTCCAGTCGTGGAAGGAGTTGCGGACTGGGATGGTAGGATGGTGCGGTCGGCGCGGGGTTGGGACCTCTGTCCGTCTAGGGCGGACTCGGAGGGGCCCCGACGGTCATTGACTTCCCGGAGTTGGAGGCGCGATGCCCTGAGCCGATGCTAGTGTGTTTCTCCGGAGCCTTCTCCGGTGGGATGTCGACCCCTGGTGGGATGGGCCGGTGTGTGGTGCACGTGGTGCACGTTGCAGCTGAGCGTCGTTGTGGGGACGCTATTGTTGTCTTCGGCCACAGCTCGGCCGGGGCGGCAGCTTCGACGGCTCCCGGAGCGGGAGCGTTGGTTTGAGGCTCCTCGGGCGCTCGTGCGTCGAGGATGTCAACGAAGGCCACCCCCAAGAAGTTGGGGAAGCCCACGGTGGGAGGGAAGCTCCCGAAAGTGAGGGGCACCGCCAGGTAGCCGCCTCGCACATGATTCTCCACAACCTCAGGGCTGCAGACAACAGCCATTGTCGGCTCCATGATGCCTTTCTCTTTCTGCATTTAAGAAAGTAGCACAATTAGTATTACAAGAAGGGGGCCGCGGGGCCCCTAATTCGGCAAAGAGATGAAGGGTGGATCGGTCCCACCGGGCGTGCCAGAGTTGTGGACGCACTAAAAATTCGCTGGCGCAGGTGGTTCGTCTATTAAGTGCGTGGGCGTGCCAGTCACCGAGGTGACGATTTATTCGGGCTCCGAAGAGCCCATGGTGCGCTCGATCTGACTTCGTCAGACGACTGTGTGGTTCGTGTCGGGACCGAATCCCGTCGCGCCATGAAGGTCACGACGTCATTTACATCCCCCATACGAGGGAACACCCTTGATTAATTACCAAAATTAGGGGGCCCCGCGGCCGAAAAGAATGATATTAATCATGCGAGAGAGATAGGGATAGATCACACTGAAGGTTGTATTAAGGCCATAAACTGTCGGCCATGTCGGCCACTCGTAGACCTTTTCGTATTCGGACACAGGTCCGTGGCATAGTCACAACGGGAAAACCGAGGTAGATCCCTTCAAATGTCTGCCGAGCATGCGGCAATTTTTAATGAAGATTCGGAAGGTATCCGGAACGAGAAAACAAATTCGGTCCGATTAGGGTGTCGGCCCGAGGTTAGATCAAAGCCCGGCCATGTCGGGGGAATTCCCGAGACTCAGGCTTGACCTGAAAGGGCAGCGTCGTTATTCCCTTTTGCCCCGGGTCCCGGAGAGAGAGAGGGCTGCAGTGTGGATGTTAGCGTCTTTTATCTGGGGCTTTCTTAGTTATATCTTCTGGGATTTCTGATTCGATGGTTACTGTTTGTTCGTGCCTTTGTCCGGGGTGATTTTTCTTCTTTTTATTCGTGATCATTCTTATTATTGTCATTTGTTTATTATTTATCTCCTTTCTTTTTATTACCCCTCCCGCCTCTTTTATTGTGATTAATATTGCGCATTCGGAGTCCTTCAATTAGCGTAATTTTTATTAATTTATTTGCTATTGTTAATGCCCTTATCAGGTTGTATATATATATATGCATATAGCGTGCCGGCGGAGGGGAGAAACGGGGGTGTACCGCTGAGGTATTGGGTGTACCGCTGGGTGGCAAAGGGGCGTACCGCTGAGGGCTGAGAAGGGCGTACCGCTGGGGGGCTGAAAAGGGCGTACCGCTGGAGGGTGTGTCGGTAAGGGGGGGGGGGTGATATATAAAGTCTAAGTCTATACATTGCCTATTCACCCATCACCAAGTCTGTGCGTTGGCGGCTCAAGGTCTGTACGCTGGCTGCTCAAAGTCTATACATTGCCCAGCATAAAGTCTGTACGTTGGGGGATGAAGTCTATACACTACCCAAAGTCTGTATACTGGATAGGTCTATACGTTGGGGTGTGAAGTCTATACACTGCCCAAAGTCTGTACACTGGATAGGTCTATACGTTGGGGTGTGAAGTCTATACACTGCCCAAAGTCTATACACTGGTTATCATGAAGTCTGTACGTTGGCTGGCTCAAGTCTATACGCTGGCTGCTCAAAGTCTATACATTGCCCAGCATAAAGTCTGTACGTCGGGATGTGAAGTCTATACACTGCCCAAAGTCTATACACTGGTTATCATGAAGTCTGTACGTTGGCTGGCTCAAGTCTATACGCTGGCTGCTCAAAGTCTATACATTGCCCAGCATAAAGTCTGTACGTCGGGGTGTGAAATCTATACACTGCCCAAAGTCTATACACTGGTTATCATGAAGTCTGTACGTTGGCTGGCTCAAGTCTATACGCTGGCTGCTCAAAGTCTATACATTGCCCAGCATAAAGTCTGTACGTCGGGGTGTGAAGTCTATACACTGCCCAAAGTCTATACACTGGTTATCATGAAGTCTGTACGTTGGCTGGCTCAAGTCTATACGCTGGCTGCTCAAAGTCTATACATTGCCCAGCATAAAGTCTGTACGTTGGGGTGTGAAGTCTATACACTGCCCAAAGTCTATATACTGGTTATCATGAAGTCTGTACGTTGGCCAAGTCTATACAGTGGCTGAGGGTGTACCGGCGAAGGGAAGGAGTGGACCGCTGAAAGAGCCAGGAGGAGTGTGCCGCTGGGGGGTTCAGGGGGAGTGTACCGCTGAAGGGTTGAAAGGGGTGTACCGCTGAAGGCCAAGGGAGCGTGCCGCTGAAGGCCAATGAGGGCGTACCGCTGAAGGCCAAAGGAGCGTACCGCTGAAGGCCAAGGGAGCGTGCCGCTGAAGGCCAATGAGAGCGTGATGGTGAGGTTTGATCAGTTTTCGATTATTTGTTTTAAGGCTTTTCTTTTCTTCTTATCTTAACTTTCGTGTGGTTTTATATAAAACTCCTCCCTTTGTTCGTTATCTTTGTTCGGTTCGGTCTCTTTTCTTGCGGGTCGGACGCCCGGGCTGCCGGGTGGTTAATTAGTTCGATTCAGTTCTCGTCGTGGTGCCGGCAGTGATTTGATGAATTGGAAGGTTTCATTAATGATTGTTCTTATTCGTTTATTGCTTCCTTTTGCCTCTTTAATTGTTTATTAGTTTCTCACGAAAATTCGGCAGCATCTCCCCTTGACCCGGGGCGTAAGGGAGATGAAGGGAACGCGCCCACATGGAGTGGCGGAACCCGACAATTGGAGGTGGGCCCCCGGGGGAGCAACACCTTTAAAGAACCTCGGAAAGCACGAAGGAAAACAACGGGCTCGGGCTTGGCCAGCAGGCGTACCGCTGGAGACCAGAAGAGTGTATCGCTGGGGCCAGCTGGGGGCGTGCCGCTGAGGGCAGATGGGGTGTGCCGCTGAGGGCACTTGGGGGTGTGCCGCTGAGGGCAAATGAGGAGGTGTACCGCTGGACAGCCCCCCATGGGCGTGCCGCTGAGGGACCAAACAGGTGTGCCGGCGAAGGGCCAGGAAGAGGCATCGCTGGGAGATTAAACTGCTAAGTGTATGGGCTGGAGAGGGTCTTACAGGTTGTTCAAAGGAAGGAAGAGGAGAGGGCTTCAAGGCATGGGGGGGGGGTAGCCTATTGGCAGCTGGTCGATCGGAGAGAGAGCAAGGGTCTCTCTTCCTCCTCAAGCGGGTGGGCACCCAGGGATGGCCCTGGCAGAGGGTGGAAAGCCTATGAGGCCAAGGGTCGTGGGCAAGAGATCATACTCACAGGGAGACCCCAAAAATGCTGAAGAAATGTGGAGACGGAGGGAAAACGAACAGCCCATCAAAGGCCGTGAAGACTAGCACAAATCACCAACAAAAATCATGGAGAAACCCGGAGAGGGTGGTTTTCATTCATGCGAATCAAGAGGGCATGGCCCTATGTACATATCATAGCCAAAAAGAATGCCAAAGATGATGCCATGGCCAAGAAAGGGGAAAAGGCCCCACAAAAGAAAAGAAGATATAAAAGGAAGAGGAAGAACGGAGGGCAGGAGGGAGGCCAGCCGCCCCTCACTCTTTCCCCGTTACATCGAACCCTCTCTCCCTTACTCTTGCTCCCTTCCGGTGGTGGTGGTGGTCGTCGGAGGAAGCTCCCGGCAGGGAGGGAGCCTCTTCTTCTTCTTCTCTCCTCTTCTCTTTTCTTCTCCCTGTGTGTGTCTGCCCGTCTGCCTCTTGTCTTCTCCCTCTTTTCTTGTTCGAAACGAAGGGGAGGGTTTTTATACCCCGGACAGCGGGAGTCTTCGTGCAGGAGCGTCGAAGCGGGAAGTGGCCCGTGATCATGAGGTTTGACCTGCCTGTCCTGGCTGTCAGTGGACTAGGCCACGTGGCCCAACGATCGGCTGCCACTTCAGACGGCTCCACTGCGCGCCAAGGATGCGTAGGGCATGGGCCTCACGTCGGCCGTTGAAAGTGCCTCACGCTGTGCCGTTGAAGGGCTGAACAAGCTTGCCGCTGTAGTGCCGAAAGGGCGTACCGCTGGAACCCCGGATGGGCGTGCCGCTGAACGGCCGGAAGGGCGTGCCGCTGGGGACCCTGCAGGGTGTGCCGCCGAAGACCCCCAGGGGGCGTGCCGTTGAATACCCCCCCCATGGGGGGTGTGCCGTTGAACCCCCCCCCCCCCCCCCTTGGGGGTGTGCCGTTGAAAACCCCCCCATGGGGTGTGCTGTTGAAACCCCCTTGGGGGTGTGCCGGTGAACCCCCATAGGGGTGTGCCGGCGAGCGCCCAAAAGGGGCTTGTGCCGGTGAAGGCCGCGGCAGGGTGTGCCGCTGGAGGGGCGTGCCGTTGAAGCCTCAACTGGGCATGCCGCTGAAGGGCTAAATGGGCGATTTTGAGCCCATCATGAGCATGAGTTGTGGCCCATTTGATTTTCTTCGAGGCCCACGGGCTGTGGGGCCTTTTGTGTTTGATCTCCCCGGGGGTTTCTTCACTCGGCGCCGTTGTTGATGCTGGGCCGAGCATGACATTTGGATGTGCAAATTTTCGGTGTCCACATATACACATTTGGTTGCCTACTTTGAAAAGCAAAAGCTATCGCTGCGAAGGAGTCTCTATGTTTCTGGCTGGTCAAGACCCCTGTTTACCACCTTGATGTCTTCTTGTTTAACCTCGGGCTTAGGCCAATGCAAGCGCGTCACCTATGGGTGCGACGGCGTCTGATTCCGGGTCAGCGTCGCGCGGTTGGTCGTTAGGGTTCCAGGGTGTTCCATCATATACCATCTAGAGTTGTGAGGAAATAGACCCGGGTCGGGCAAATCTTTTACCTCAAACACCTTTTGGGTGAATCCCTGTGGTCGGAAGCAACTGGGAGCCTAAGCATGGCATGACGGTATTATCATCAGGGTAAGTCTTAGCCGGCGGGATCATCATTCGAGGGGTCTAGAGGCCCAAATCAACCTAGATGTGCACTTAGGATACCTGGGAGGTTAGTAAGAAACCCCTGTTCTCACGTAGGTTAGGTGCCATTTGGGTGCTTGCCAGGCCGTTAGCAGGAAAAAAAATGAAATGATAAAAGTAACAAAAAAAATGGAAAAGAGAAAATGTACATATTTGCAAACAAAAAAAATCTTTTTATGATAAACAAAAAAATGCCAAATATAAAAAAGAAAACAAATCAATTTTGCATGATTGCATTTGCGTGTAGCATCTCACTTTTAATACCGCTTGCATTCGTGTGCTTGCCTGTCGCATTTATCATCACCACTTCTTTCCCTTGCCTTCGTTAAAATAAAGGTTTGGCCCCTTGACCAGTTATCAAGGACAGTCACAGTGACCATTTGCTTATTGAGCAAGGGGCCAAGTCAGAACAGAAATTCTGATTTGTTTGTTTCAGTGATGTGTGCAGGGATTCAGGCAACAGAAGTAAAGGTGAAAACCAAACAAACCGAACCTTGTATTTTATTCCAAAAACTAAAAAAATTACATCAAGTTCGCCCTCTCTCTCTGCATTACTCGTCCACTACTCTCCGGGCAAAACACTCTCAAAGGTGCTACCCAACTACGAAAAGCGGTACTCCTACCGCTCTGTACTCCTCTTCCTATTCCCACATCCCGGCGTTGATCTACGGAAGCAGCAGAGAAGCTACCAACACGAAAGCCACGCTCTCGTGCTCTTCGGTAGCGCTCCTCACCATCTCTCAGCCACTGTTCAGCAAGACCAAGGCTGATTCGGAGTTCGAATAGTTGGGCCTCCATGGCCCTTCGTTCCTCCCTTTCAGTCAATCTGTTGGCTCTTTCTCTCTCTGCGTCTCTTTCTCTCTCTGCACGTTCTCTCTCACGGTCTTCCCTCTCCAACTGGAGAGTGATCCTCAGTTCCACAGCATCCCTAGAGGAGTCGTCATCAGGATGACGCCGCAGTTCCCTCTCCAGTTCTGCTATCCTAGCCTCCTTCTGCGCAGCTTGGCCAAGCGCTTCTTCCGTCTCCTTTTCCTGCCAAGTGTACCATCTCAGATACACGATAAGGCATAAACAAGGAGAACTCAACACTGAGACTCTTACCTGTATAGAGAGCATCCCTTCTGCCTCCGCAGCACGCTGCGTGGCGTGAGCAAGTTGCTCATGAAGCGAGTCAAGTTCTGAGGTGGGAATCCACAAGCTGGAAGAGGCACCACCTACTCCCATCGCTGGGGAAGCCGCGCCAATCTGGGCATGCTACGACAGCGTGAATTAGCAGCCAACATCTGGAATCTGAGGGTTTAATTAGGAACGTACTGTACACCTACCAAGGCGCTCGTAGCTCCGCGGGCATCGCCCAACTGTTGTTCCATCTCTGCCAAGCGAGTTCGTAAATTCGCTATCATGGCATCCCGGACATCCTGCAGCCTTACAAGTCAGCATTTTCACCAGAAAACCAAGAAAAGGAGAAAGAAGAGAAGAGAAAAGGGGAAACCTACCTCCACAAGTCCCCGGGGTTGGAACCGTTCTGCGTACTTTGTCCTATATAGACGCAAGTAGTCCTCGCTATCCCGCGCCTGTGATTCTACAATCGTGCCACCCCGTTGCCAGTCCTCATACTGTTCGGGGAATCGCACGCGCCAGTCAATGCAGGTCGCCGGTCCCCGCGTCTTTCTCCCGACACGAGGTGGCGCAGCTGAATCCACCCATTCTTGAGCCAGTCCTAAAGTCCTCATAACTAATCGTAGCCGAAGCGGCTCGATTTCATTCAGGCAGTGCATCCACAGTTCCCGTCCGAACCGGGCACGACTTGCTAGAACCCACGGCTGGTCGGCATCGACCATGTCTGAGTAGGGCCTCCAGTTTACCATCGCTGCAGGGAACTCCTGTAGCTCCCGCCTTAGCACCATCAGTTGGTAGGTTAGGGGTGCCGCACTCATGATGGGTTCCCACCGCCTGGCTAACGGCACCACCACGGGTCGCCAATGCCGAGCTCTCCCCATAGGGAGGTAATAATAGCTCCATAGCTGCTCGGCACAGGTCATCAGTACTTTGCAAAAACACAAAAAAATACAAAACAAGCAAAACCAAAAAAATACCTGGATGAATGGTGTGAAACCACTCACAGTCATCTCACGATCCGTTTCTTGGAATAGGCCTGCAAACAAGTGTGCCAGCATGGCGGCTCCCCAGGCATAATACCCTACTCTTTCAAGGTCTGACAGCAGCTCCAGGAAGCAACATTGGATACCGTCCCCTTTCGAGCTCAGTACCAATCTCCCCAAAAGGAAGAGGAGAAATCTCCTCAAATCTATGTTGCATCTTTCCCAGTCGCCGAAATCTGTGCAGTACACGGCACGGCATCCTATTTCCATCCTTTCCATGAACTCTTCTGAGGATTCATCGTCCCGCCGACGAGTGTCGGTGAGCCCTAATGCATCCATGAGGGACGCCCTAGCTACCGACCTGTTTTTACCGCCCTAGCTACGCCCTAGGTCCAAACCCAGTAACTTCTGGGCACCTTCTCTGTAGTCCGCGTAAGTGACTCCGGTCACTGCCTCGCCCTCTACCTTCAGGCTTGTGATCCGGACCACATCCTCCAAGCTGGGCACCATGTGCCCCCACGGCATCAGGAATGCCCGACTCACTGGGTCCCATCTCTCACACAAGGCTTGGATCAGGACCAGGTCGAGCTGGATCGGCTCGATCCGAAGGAAGGTACCAAATCCCATCACGTCTAGCCTCGCCTTCTGAAAATCTGGGAGGCCCCTGTACGCTGCTACTACCAACTCCCATAAGATTTGTGATTTCATCACAACCTACACATACAAGGAATGGGGGTGAGGTTTGGTCAGAAGAAAGGAAGAAAGAATGAAAAAAGGGCAAGAAAACTTGGCTTACGAGTTGTGATTGGGCCCTTTCGCTGAAGTGCCCTTCAAGGTCTGAAAGCCTCCTGGAACTACTACCACTGGACCTGCTTCTCTTCGAGGAATGGGAAGATTCGCCCTCCATCCAACTCTCAGAATTTTGAACTCCTCCTCTCCCGTGAGAACTTGTGCTCCTCGAGTTAGTCCTCGATATACCTGGGAAGATAAAAGGGACAAGAATTTATAGAAATGGAAGGAGTGCGGGCCAAGATTGCCTCCATCACCTGTTAATGATAGCCCTCGCAATGAGGCACCTGCCATGCGGTCCCGTGTGTCGCTTCACCGCTCGCACAGGGTGATTGACTGGACGAAGAATATGACGACTAGCCCCTATGTTGTCTAGGGATACCCTATCATGTTTTGGAGGACGTCCGCAAAATTTGACACAACATCGGGAAAAGGGCTAGGGCCGTCATTATTGACTTCGACGGCAGATTCCGTGGAAAATGGTCACAACAAGACGCGATTCTCCGCTCGGGCGTGAGTCTCGGCAGACCCATCACATGGGAACAGTGCAAAGGAGAGAAGTGTAGGGAAGAAGGAACGCACAAGAGAACAAATAAACAGCAGAAAATCAAATCACTCCATTCATAATTCTACATAAGCTGTCACAAACACTACAATCATAGAGAGGTGGCGGGTCCACTAGCTCGCCAATCCTCACCATCACTCATCTCTCTGGGCACTCTCCTCCTCTCCCCCGAGGTGAGGGTCCCTCAGAAGCCTCCGGGATCCCCGTGCAGTAGCACCTGCCTCGCCTCTTGGCGCCTGCTCCGCAGCAGTGACTCGCTGCTCCTCCCCTGGCGTGGCGAAGAAGCCACTAGTGGCAAAGCGACCGGACTGGCGGAGTCGCTCCCTGAACTCTCGCGCTCTCTCGTAGCGCGTCTCCATCCCTCCTAGCCTCTGCACGACGGCCTGAAGGCCCAGCTGGAGCTCCCTCACTTGGGCCTCCAAGGCCCTCCTCTCGGTCAGATCCCGCTGTCGCTCGGACCTTCTCTCGGCTTTCTCTCTCTCTGCCTCTCTCCTCATCATCTGCAGAAGAACCCTTAACTCCAGGATGTCTGGAGAAGGTCTCTCCTCACCGCGATGCCGCAGCTCCGCTACAGTCGCCACCCAGGCGTCACGCTCCTCTTCCGCCCGGGTCGCGCGGGCCACCGCACCGGCAAGTTGCTCCCGGAGGGAGGCAATCTCGAGAAAAGGGGCCGAGGAACTGGAAGATGCCGCCAGCCACTCCCACCGTCGCTGTCTGCTGGGCACGCTGGAACAAAATAAACAACGGCCGTCAGTGAAACTCCAAAATCTGAAGTTAAAAGTGCGGCACGTAACTTACCAGGAGCGACAGCTCATGTTGAGCGACGGCCAGCTGCCGCCTAGTCTCTGACAGTTGGGCGCGCGAGCCGCCGATGCCACGCGTGTCCCCAGCTTGGGGAAGCCCCGCGTAACTCTCTCTCTGCCGCCGCAGGAAGTCGGCACTGTCCTGCACCAGTACACCCCCTTGCTGTCCAGGGAGACGTACGGGCCAGTCCTCGAGCCTCGCCTTGCCGCGACTCTCCCTCCTGACGCGGCTCGGCTCGTCCGCACTCGCCCACTCATCGGCCAGGCCCAGGGTCCTTGCCATGTCCTGCACCAAGAAAGGGGTCCCACATCAGTCAAAAAGAACGCGTCCCCTGTCTAGGACGCGTCCATCATTTAAGTGCGACACTAGCCGAACCCTTTCCCCCTTCGCACGGCTGCTTCAAAACTCAAAATGGATCAAAGAGGGAGAAAACCAAGCACTCACCGAGCCGTGTTCACCTCCTCCCGCGCCATCGGGCCCCTCGGGTCCCTCGGGGGCCCGAAGCGGCCCTTCCTCCTCCATGGACGCCGTTCCGTGCTCTGGCGCGTCCCTCCTCGGGCGAGGAGTTCCTCGTCCCTCTCCACCTTCACCATGATCGGGCCCACCGAACTCCATCAATCAAAAGAGGAGGAAGACGAAAAAGGGGCAAGCGAGTTTCGGCGGAAGGCGGGCTCGTTTGCGGGTAAGGCACGGGAGAAGAAAGGCCACCCGACGCTTTAAATTTGAATTCAAGGACTAAGACGCGTCCTCGCGCCTGGACGCGCCCAAAAGGAGGAGAAAGGAAACAGAATCCCCCCGTGCAAAGCGTAGTTCCCCGCTGTTCAGGGCAAGGTCTCGTGGAGCGTGCCTCGAAGGACAACTCAGTGCAAAGAAGAAAGTGTGGGAGAGAGAAAAGTACACACAACACAAGAAAGCCATTTTCATTTCATATAATAGCCGAAAGTACATCATACAGTGAGAAGGGTGACGTGTACAAGCAACTCTCTAACTCTCACCATCACCCTCCTGGTCATCTCTCTCCTCCCTCCTCTGCCGGGGATCCCTAGGGGGCCTCTGCGAACCCTGAGAAGCCGTGCTCGCCTCGCCCTGCGGTGGCACTCCAGCCTCGAAGGCGCGACGACGCTCCTCGGCCGAAGAGACCAGATAGCTGCCCATGGAAAAAGAACCAGACTGACGAAGTCGCGCCCCGCGTTCCTTCGCCCTCTGGTACCGCTCCTCGCTCTCCCGAAGCCTCCCCTCCGCCGTGCCGAGACTCAGTCGGAGCTCCAGCAGCTGGGCCTCCAGAGCCCTCCTCTCGGTCTGATCCCGCTGTCGCTCCTCCCTCTCTCTCTCCCTCTCCTCTCTCTCTCTCATCGCCTCCCTCCTCGACAGCTCGAGGGCGATCCGCAGATCCAGCACGTCACGAGGGAGCTCCTCAGCCTCCCGTCGACGCTCCTCCTCCAGCTCCACAATCCGGGCGTCACGCTCCGCAATCCGGGCGTCACGCTCCGCCACCCGAGCGTCACGCTCCTGCTCGGCACGAACAGCACGCGCCAGGGCCTCCCGAATCTCGGCCACCTGTCAAAGCACGCATGCACCATAAGAGAACAACAGTGATAGAAGGAAAGCAGCCAGAAGAGAGTCAAGGTCAGGCAAGCACTCACTCGAGCCTCGCGGTCACGCTCGGCCTCCTCAGCCCGAGCCACCGCATACGCCAGCTGCTCCTGGAGGGCAGAAACCTCCGGAGGAGGGCCCCGCGAACTGGAACCCGCTCCACCAGCCATCCCGGCTGCCGCTGTCTGGCGGGCCCGCTGAAACACAGAGCAAACGTCAGTCAAAGGCTAAGCATCAAAAATCCAGGTCACAAAAAATGCATCACATAAACTCACCAGGATCTCCAACTCCTGTCGGATGGCCACCAACTGTCGCCTGGCGTCCGCCAACTGGGCCCGCAGGTCGGCGATCATGGTATCACGAGCATCCTGCATTGCACGTAAGTTAGTACCACATGCATATACATATAAAAGAGTGAAGCATTCTCATTTCACTTACCCCTGCCATACCACCAAGGAAGAGGCGGTCCCCATACGTAGCCCGGTACCGTCTCAGGTAATCAGTACTGTCCTGTACATGGGACACCACTGGGACCCCGCCCTGCTGCCAGTCCTGGTACTGTGCTGGGAAGCGCGTACGCCAGTCCACAACCTTCGCCTTCCCCTTGGTCTTCCGCCCAATGCGGGCCGGCTCTTCTACATCAACCCACTCCTGGGCTAGCCCCAACGTCCTCATAACCAGCCTCAGCCGAAGCGGCTCGATCTCGTTCAGGCAATGGACCCACACGTCCCGCCTGAAACGAGGAAGACCCGCTACAACCCAAGGCTGGCCAGCGTCGCCCATGCCCAGGTAGGGTCTCCACACCACCTGCATCACCATACATACATCATGTTAGTTACCATTCAGTCACATGCATAAACACAAAAAAATCATACGCATCATACCATGGCCTCGGGATACTCGCTCAGCTCCCGACGAAGCGACGCCAGCTGGTAGCCGTGGGGTGCTGCAACCACGACCGGCCTCCACCGCCGCGCCAGAGGCACGGCCCTCCTGTTCCCATGCCTAGCCCTCCCCATCGGGAAATAGTAATAGCTCCACACCTGCATCCATCATACATCATTAGTACAATAATTGCATATTTAACTGTGAAAATGCATAAATAAATTGTGTACCTGGAGGAAAGGTGCGAAGCCGCTGACTGTCGTCTCCTTCTCCGAAGTCTGGGAGAGATCAGCAATCAAATGGGCAAGCAGAGCCGCTCCCCACGCGTAGTGTCCCACTCTGTCCAGATCCGCCAAGATCCCGAGGAAACGGCAGTGGATGCCATCCCCCTTCGTCCCCAGCAGAAGGCGGCCCAGGAAGAAGAAAAGAAACCTCCGAAGGTCTAGATCCACCAGCTCCCTCTCGCTCGGATCCTGGGTGAAAGCTGCACGAGCATCCCCCTCCAGTCGAGCCAAGAACTCCGCTCCAGTCTCGCTAACCCGCTGGCGCGGGTCGACGAATCCGAGCGCCTCCATGATCTCCACTCGGCCGACTACCCTGCTGTCTCTATCAGTCACGCTCGTCTCTAACCACAGCAGGTCCAGGGCACTCTCTCGGTAGTCGGGGTAGGTGACCCCGCTGACTGCCTCTCCGTCAACTCGTAGCCCGGTGATCCGAGCCACGTCCTCAAGTGTCGGCACCATGTGCCCCCAGGGCATCAGAAACGCCCGGCTCGGCGCGTGCCACCGCTCCCTCAATGCCTGGATAAGAGGAAGGTCGAGCCGAAAGGGCTCGATCCTAAGGAAAGCTCCAAAGCCCATGGCGTCCACACGCGCCCTCTGGAAGTCCGGCAGCCCGCGGTATGCTGCCACCACCAGGGACCAGCTGATCTGGCCCTTCATCACGCCCTGCACACCACAAAACCAACAGAGAACACATCAGCATCATGAATAATAATAAACAATAACACTGTATATACTACTTATTCATTTTATTTATTTTCTTTTTAAAATATTTATTTTTTGTGGAGGCGTCCAGGCCCCTGGACGCCTCCTTTCCATTTCCTTTATTTTCTTTTATTTTTAGAAAAACCCCAAAACCAAAACAAAAAATATATTAATAATATATATATTATCATGGAGGCGTCCCAGGCCCTGGACGCCTCCTTATTTTTAATTATATTTCTATTATGTTCGTAAATAAATAAAAAATAATAAAAAAAAAGAAAATGTGGAGGCGTCCAGGGCCCTGGACGCCTCCTTTCCCTCACTCCCCGGCCTTCTCTCACAGCCTCTCACCCGTCCGTTTAGCCTATTGAACCACAGAGTGAGAGTTCCGAGGGGCTTACCGGATCGTGCTCGTCCTCTCCCGCGTCGCCAGCGTCCACTGCAGCCTCCAAGGCCAAAGGAAGAGCCTCCTCACCCGCGGCAATCTCCTCCGCCGCAGCAGCCTCCTCGGCATCATCCCTCAACCTCCTCGCACGACGAGCCAGTCGTTTCCGCTTCTCTGGACCCTGGCTCGATCCTCCTCGCTCCATTGGGACTAAGAATGGGTCGTCTAGGGTGACTAGGTCGTCAGAATGAACAGTAAATGAGCAAAAGGGGGGGGGGCAGCCCTTATATATAGAAGCTACCTTCATTGGGGCGTCCAGGCGCCTGGACGCCCCCACAATTTTTATTTTTTTTTCAAAATTCAAAAATTTTGGGGCGTCCAGGCGCCTGGACGCCCCCAAAACAAAAAAACAAAAAAAATAATAAATAAAAGTTGGGGCGTCCAGGACCCTGGACGCCCCCAAAACAAAAAATCAAATAAAACAAAAAATAAAAATTAGGGGCGTCCAGGCCCCTGGACGCCCCTATAATAAAAAATTTTCAAAAAAAGTATATATATATAATAAAAGTAAAAAAGGATAAGAGTATGTATATAATCCAAACAAAAAAAGAAAAACACAAAGAAAAAAAAAACCACAAAAAAGATAATAATAATTAAGTGGACGGGGGTCCCAAAACATCAATGCCAGATTTTATTCCATCAGAAAGCAGAATGAGCTACATCAGGGGCTTAGGCGTCTTAGGCCTTAACTTCCCCAGTTCGGTTACATAAGCCCTCCACGGCTCGCATTCTTCCACCACGTGCGCTAAGGCCTTTCCCGCAACACTTGTCTTCCAGGGAGCTTTAATGGCCTTCGCTTCCTTCGCGTCCGCTTCAGTGCCCAACTCCCTCTTCTTCAAAGGAACGATGCCAGTCGGTGGCGGGAACGAATGGCGTGGGATGCCAATCTGGAGGCAGCACCAATGCGCATTATAAAGGACGAACTCGGTCGCGCCGATCAGTTGAAGATCAACTTCGGGAGAAGGCCTCATGAGAAGATCTAGCGAAAGCAAACATGCCGGTGCGCAAGTAAAGAAGCCTTGTGTCACGGTGCGGAAGTGAGACCGCCAGTCTTCACGTTTCTTCAGCCACGGAACGCGGTTCACTACAGTACCACCGAAGCCTAACACGTCGGCTATGTGGTGAAGCGGGCTTTGTTGGAAGAGCTTCGAAGCAGTTGGCATTCCCTCGCGGTGGTCGAATTTGAAGTGCAAATCAAGCCAGCAATTCAAGACAAGTGCGCAACCAAAAGGAGGCTTACCCATGCTCGAGGCAGTAAGGCCGCTGTAAAGATAGGCAAGGACGGCGGGTCCCACCCTCTTTCCACTCCAGATCCCGCGAATGGCACTTAGTTGATCCTCCTCCACTATGTTGTCGGTATGAGGAAACAAGAGAGCACCCGCCAGACAGATAGTGAACCCCTTCATGATTCCCTCCAAATAGTCATCGTCTGGTGACCCTCTCAGGGCGTCCATGACCCACTCCGCAAGCTTTTGGAGATCGATCCCCTTTTGAGTACGGACCTTTCTGGCTGCGTCGGGCGGCATGAAGCTCCAAGACGCTTTCGGAAGTCCCCCGTGTCAGCATCCGCATAGCCTTCACCTTCCCGTCACTCTTGAATTTCTTCAATCCGAGCAGAAGTTCCACCTCCTCGAGGAGGATGGTAACCTCGAAGGTCGGGAAGATAAAAGTGTGGGTCTGGGGATGCCAGATCTCCACTAGTGCGCCCATAGCCGCCCAGTCCATACGAATCTTCTCGTAATGCTTGGCGTGAATAAGGAGCCCCTGCAGATGCCACTTCGAGAGTATGGCCCTCATGCCAATGGAGATATTGGAAGTTAGCTTTGAAAGCCATGGCAGTTTGGAAAACTTCCTCGGGCCTGGGAAGAGTGGATATGGCTGGAAGAGGAAAGAAAGAAGAAATGAAGGAAGTAAGAAGAAGGTTCACATGAAAATTTGAAATGAATCAGCTTACCATATGCGACAAGATCGTCCCACTCAGATGACCCTCGAGGTCGGAGAGTCGCCTGATCTCGCTGCTAGGCCTGCTCCTCTTCATAACGCGGGAAGACTCTCCTTCCATCCTGAAATCTCTAGATTCTCCTCTCTTCCTCTCCTGAGCTTCCAAAACCCACCTTGGTGCATTTGAATGAACTAGCCTAAGGGGAGTTCTTATAGGAAGGGAAGATCGCTACAGGACAGAACATGTCACATCAGCGGTCAATGTCAGGATTTTGGCTAGATCTCCTTCCATTGTGGTGCGATTCTGCTGTGATTCTGCTACTTTCTGATGTTGCTAACCTTTGCTAGTCTGTGCAGGTTTTACTAACGGACGTCTTTGTCCAGTCTCCTGTCCCACCTTTCAATGGTTGGTCCCACCATGTCATGCATCATAGTATACGATACCTACGCTACTAGAATATGTCAAGGACCTTGCGGCCCGAGCGAATCTGGGATTTGAGTTCCCCTTCAACAAAAACGGTGATGATCCCGGAAGAATTTGGGTTGTACGGATAGGCCGTTAACTTGTGGTAGCATGGGGACGACGGTTCCATTCAGTGAGTTGGTGCGCGGATAAACGGGCCCCAGCCCAGTGTCGGCTCACCGGATCGGTATCCTGACCCGTTCTTAACAAGTTGACAATATTATCCTTGGCTATTTTCTATTTTAGTTTGTTTTAAATTTTTATTTTAACCCAGCATGCATTCATATAGGATTTTGATTTATTGCGAAAATCATTCAAGTGATTCGATTGCGAAGGCCGTTGTGCTTCAATTCCTACAAATATGAGATATTCCACTCCGAATGAAATACTGAGTTTCCTTGAGACAGCCCTACGCTGCTCTTCCAAAGGAGACCCTTGTTTGGACAGACCCTCAGATATTCCTTTACTTTTGACCTTGTTTGACCCACCTTGGCCGCAGCACTTCCACATTGGCTGGTAACCGCTCCCCAAAGGTGAAACCTCCGGTTTATGACCCAGGTACTTCCACGCCGAGAAGTTGGTCTCTTTTTGTTTCATGCCTGAGCGCACATCTCACCCTCCCTTATTTGATCTCCGTCCAAGCAATCGTCAATATTTGAAAGACCTTCTTCAAGGTCGCCTCATTGAAACTTCAGGAAAGATTCCAAACAGTAACGTCAAAAGCGTGTCTCATCACACCTTGGCATCAACTTATCAGTCCGCTCCCACTTCATTTCACTCCACTTCGATACCATTCCACTACATGTCGCTCCCTTGCAAAGCAGACGCCAAGGCGGGGCAGCTGTAGACACGCCATTCTTGACGCCTCCTGAGAAAGTCTCATATTACTATACGACGCCCCGCAACGGCTTACGCATTTTGAATCACTCGAGTGCTTCCTTTTCTTGGGTCTTCTTCTGCCTTTTTCGGCATTCGGAATCGTCCCGTCACGGCAGTCGGACAGCATCAACACCAGTCGAACGCATCAGGAGGTTCCGGAACAAGAAGGGTGTCTGCCGGCGGCGCGTCGCTGATTGAGGACCCGGGTGGGTCTTAATGGGGGCGTCCAGGCCCCTGGACGCCCCCATGTTTTTAATTTAATTTATTTTATTTTCTCAGGGCCCAAACCAAATAAAAAATATATATATTAATGGAGGCGTCCAGGGCCCTGGACGCCTCCATAAAAACAAAAATAAAAAATATGTGTAAAATGCCAGTTGGCATAAAAAACAAAAAAAAATAAAAATATATACATATTAATGGAGGCGTCCAGGCCCCTGGACGCCTCCATAAAAACAAATATAAAAAATTAAAATGCCAGCCTTGGCATAAAAGACAAAAGAAAAATAAAAAATAAATATATATTTTGGAGGCGTCTAGGCCCCTGGACGCCTCCATCAACTCTCTCACGGGCGCCGGCCACCGAACGACGGTTTGTGGTGTGTGAAAAAATCCAAATTTTGAAGACGTCCAGTCAGCTGGACGCGCCCATTTCTGAATCACGGGGCGCCGCTCACAAAACCACGCGTTGTGCCAAACCGCGTGCGGCCGTCGTCGGTTTTCGGTGGACCTGTTTGAGGCGTCCGGGGCCCTGGACGCCTCCACCAAAGTATTCCAAAAAAATAATAAAAATAGAATAAAATATTAATTCGGCCCTGATGGAGGTGTCCAGGGTCCTGGACGCCTCCACCCTCCGTAGCTCTATAAATAGAGGCCCACCCCCTCAGTTCTGGGAGAGCTTCGAAGTGATCCGATAGGCTGCCGGAGCCCAGAGGCTACGGAGTCATTTTCTAACACGTGGGTTCTTTTGTAGGTGGAGGTTCTGCCGGCTTCTCGGGTGCTCACGCTCGCGAGAGGAAGGTCGTCTTCATCCACCGCGCTTCCACGTCGTCCCCACGCTGCCGGAGCTCCGCCGGATTTCACCATCGACACATCCAATAAGCCAATTCTTTCCTTTTCTTCGTAGTTCTTTTGCATTCATCATCTTGCATCCCCTATCCCCCTTCATAAGGGCGCCTTTTCTTATACACTTCTTACATCCATCATCTCATTTTCCTCCTACTCGAGTCCGAGAGGGGTTTAAAAGATAACACCAACCAGGTGTGTGTCTTGCCATCATTTCATTATTTTTATCGCAAGGATTTGAATACTACACCTCCATCTTTCTAATCCACTTGTCATTTGTTTGTCGTTGTTTTGCAAGGGTAGCCGAGGAAAGCCCTCTCCGTCGGCCGGCCGGAGGGAGAGGAAGAAGCAACCCGCCATCTCCCGCTCTTGAGGTAGGCGCGATCACTTTCTTATTTTGGGGTCTTTCGGCCCCTGGCGATCACATCTTATTTTCGAGGCCGCGGCGAGTCACTTCCCCAATGGCCGTTTAAATTTCCGTTCTTATATTCTCTTTATATTCTGTTATATTCTGCTCATATTCCCGAGGCCGCGGCGAGTCACTTCCCCAATGGCCGTTTAAATTCACGTTTTTTTTATGTTATATTCTTATCTGTTTATGTTCTCGAGGCCGCGGCGAGTCACTTCCCCAATGGCCGTTTAAATTCCCGCTCTTTGTATTCTCTTCATATTCTGTCATCTTATTATCTGCTCATATTCTCGAGGCCGCGGCGAGTCACTTCCCCAATGGCCGTTTCAATTCTTGTTATTTAATTTCTACACCATTCCCGTCCCCCCGAGGCCGCGGTGAGTCACTTCCCGCTATGGCCGTTTAACCCCCATATCTTGCTATATCACACTTGTCCCGCTCGCCCCGCCGGAGCAATCTCCCGTGGTGGCCCCTTCTCTCTCTTCTCTTATTTCTGTGTTGCAGCAAACAAACATCAAAACAAAAGAGGAGCCCGCGCGCTCCGCGTCTTCTCCGCTCTTCCCCGAACCGCGTGACGTCGCTCACATCCCGGACCCCACATGTGACCTTTTACCTCCCTGCGTGGAGTGGGTCGACTTAGTGTATTGCTGTAATCATTGTTAACCGGGAGTCCGTAATTCGGCCGGGGTTGTCTTCGCCACGCCGGGTGCGTGGAGGTAATGGTCCGAACCTCTTGGCATTCATTTGCTTAGCTAGTATACGGTCTTTTGCCGCTGCCGAGAGTGTAGGTACTAGCCCGTGTGTCCATGTCACCGCTGTGAGAGCGAGAGTGACCCGTCCCGCGACTCGATCCGAGTCCGGAAGTTGAGTCGGACTACCCTTGACCTCCGCCGGTTCCTTAACCGCGCACGGTCCGCGCTTTCCGTCGCTTGGGACGACGAGTGAGCTTCCACTTCTGTTAGCGACGTTTCGCCACTAGGAGCTCGTAGTGTCGGGCTTAGTGTCTCCCTGGTGTGTGTTGCTGGTCGTGTCTTCATCTAGAGTCCGAGGTG
Organism: Amorphophallus konjac; assembly: GCA_022559845.1. Taxonomy (NCBI): domain Eukaryota; kingdom Viridiplantae; phylum Streptophyta; class Magnoliopsida; order Alismatales; family Araceae; genus Amorphophallus; species Amorphophallus konjac. The sequence goes on along the minus strand of JAHNEJ010002289.1, from coordinate 224,479 downwards.
GCACCAAGTAGTGTCGTCTCCCGTGTCCGTCCCGCATCAGTTTGGTATCAGAGCGAGTCGAGTCTAGGGTAGTCATTGCATAAGTCTTGCATAGTCTAAGTCAAGTCTAGCATCATCATTATTTTCAAAACAAAAAAAAAAGGTGTTTTAAAATTGCATTTCATCCTGATAATTCGGTATCTTAAAAGGTGTTGTCCGAACGCTAGGCTACGCCTATCGGGAAGGCCGCACACTTGCGGGAGTGATCTTCGGATCGATTAACTCCGCCACGTACCGGATATTGGGTTAGGTCTAGGTGCATTAGTAGGTGTTTGCATTAGTTAGTGCATTCCAACCTTGCATTGTCTAGTGTCTGTCTCCACGTGTCGGCATGCCTAGCATGTAGTTCCGCCAAATTCACATGGAATCCCCATCACCCGGGCAATATGGCCGTTGGTCCACCCATGGGCTTGGCAACCACCCACTCCACTTCCGTAGGCCCGAAGCCTCGGATTTTTATGGCTCCAATGGCCCGGGCGACTACCTCAAGTGGGAGGCCGTCATGGACACATACTTTGATTGTTATACCATGTCCGAAGCAATGCAATTCTCTTTCGCCAAAGAGCGGCTTCTTCATGAGGCTGCCGAAAAGTGGGATTACATCGAAAGAATGAGAGAGGTTAGGGGGCAATGGCCCATCGAGTCATGGTGGGACATGAAGAGAGAGCTTAGGAAGGTCTACGTGCCCCAACCGGTCACCTCCAACCGGCCCCACCCAATCACTTCCAACCAAGTGGGTTCTAGTCGGAGGCAAAGAGTCCCACACGTAGATGAGCCAAGACCCAATCCTAGGACGGTTGACTACGGGCGAGTCCACCATGATATCCCTATTCCAACCCACTCCGTTGCCGAACTTATGCAAATGATTTTGGACCGGTTGGATGGGGTGGATAGGACACGTACTCCTAGTGATGTACTCCAACCCGAGCCTAAGGAGGTCATCGTCGGTAGTCTTAACCCGGCCCCATCAACGGAGTCCCCAAGCCCTCTCCCCATCATAGTGGATCCTCTTCTCCCACCCACGAGAGCCCCATTGCCTACACCCCCTGTCCGTCAGGAGGATAAGGGTAGGGACCCACTTATCAGGGAGCGTAGTGGGTCACGACAGCAGTGTTATCGCTGCCAGGGGTTCGGCCACTACGCCGGACAATGTCCCACTCGGACATCTCTAGCCATAAGGGACAAAAGGGTTGGAGAAGCCCCACTCTCCGATCTTTATTCTAAGCCACCTCAGCCCGAGCCACCCGTGTTTCTAACGGGTATGCTTGTCATAGCCGAGCCGCTTCTTAGCTGGCTCAAGAAGGGCTTGGTCCCACTTCCCTTCCCATCTATGGACCCTATCCTACCTCTGGTGCCAATCAATTCATTTCATACCACTTTCCGGTCTAGTCACTATGTGGATACATTGGATGACCTTCTTAAAGGGTTAGACCGGCAGTGGACATTTACGCACTTGTTGGCTCCAGGCTTCGACCGACCCACAGGTCGTAGTTTCACTCATCCCGCTTTAGGGTCCATCACCTCCGTGTACACCGTGGGTCATGTTACCACGGAGGTTCTTCTACTCCTCCCTATGCCGGCCGAGTCCGACTTCATTTCCTTTTGCCCAAGGGAGGAATCTTACTTTCTACCTATGACTGTCGTCCCACCTCTCACAATGAATGAAGGTGATCATTTACACCTCCAAGATTTCCAAATGTGGGACAGCGATTTGTGGAAGCCTAGTCCGAGGGGTCATACCTTCTTTGATCCCTTCGACCCATTCTCTTGTGGACCCCGTGACCCACCATATTTACTCCACCTTTTTGAGAGAGTCCACCATCATACCCCCACCATCTCATCTCCCTTCAAGGATGAAGGAGATCAACAACACCTTCTAGACTTCCACACATGGGATCTTGAGATGAGGGAATCCATATCGAGGGGTCACACATTCTTTGATCCCTTCGATCCCTTTCTTAGTGGGCCCCTTGGTCCACAATCTCCATTCCACTTCTTTAGGGGAGGTCACCATTATACCCCTCCCCCATGGACCGGGCCATCGGCACCCACCGAGTCCGTTCACGGGCGAGAGACACCCTACCCTCCAGTCCCACCCAAACCTCCCAAATCCAAAGGACCGTCTTATGATTGTACCGACCCTCGGTCACACTTAGGGTATGCATGGCACACATTCGGATGTCCTGGACCACCTTGCATATGATTGGGTCGGACTAACTGTAGGGTTGTTTAGGGTTGTGTGTGCATCCGTGTGTTTTTATTTTGCTAAGCATTTTAGGAGTGCATAGTGAGTCTGCCGAGTCTAGTGCTAGGCATGTTAGGAGTCTGCATGAGTGAGGCCAGCAATGCACGTTACAAAGAGCTAGCCGATGCCCATCGACACCACCGAGAGTTCCAAGAGGGTGAATATGTCATGATCAGGGTAAGACCTGAACGGTTTCCCTCTGGAACCGTTAAGAAGTTGCAAGCTCGCGGAGCCGGTCCCTTTAGAGTGTTGAAACGCGTTGGATCCAATGCGTATGTTGTGGACTTGCCCGAGGAATATGGTATAAGCTCTACCTTCAATGTATCGGATCTTGTTGCATATAGGGACCCAGCGGTGATCCCTAGTGAGCCTTTTGAGCCATCTCCTCCCCTTGAGAGTGATCCCACACCTGAGTGTCCACTTCCACCTCCAGCCCCTTTTTCACGGCAGCGTGAGCATATAGATCGTATACTGGACGAGCAAGTGACAGTTACCAGGAGTGGATCTTACCCGCGCTACCTAGTGCGATGGAGAGGACGGCCCACTACTGAGGACACATGGATCACACATGGCGAGTTACAGCAGATTGATCCGGACCTTCTGGAGCGTTACAGGAGCGATGCAGACCCTTACTCGACAGGGTCGAGTTTCTCCCACCCGGGGAGAATTGGTGCGGACACCCGAGCAGTTGATCGGCGCGACACGCCGAGCCACCGGTACCGCACACGGAGCACGACTCGAGCCACCTCAGCGTCCATCTGGCTCGGAGACAGCCTGGAGACTCCGCCTTGAGTCTCCCCATTTTTCATATTTAATTAGACTTTATTTGTGTGTAAGGTGTGTTTATTTCATTTTATACGGTTTACAATTATGAGTGTACGAGGGGCTTATTTGTAAAATGGGACCCCTGGGCCCCACGGGACCCCCAGCCCTCCTCCCATTGGTCCATATCAGCCTTGTGGGACTGGTCAAAATCCAAGGTGGACATCTCGAAGCCTTGGACTAGTCAATTGTCCACATGGGGGACAAGGGACCAAAATGGTCAACAATTCCAACCAAACCCACCTACCATGTCCCCCCCTTGGTCAAGGTGCGCCCCCCTCCATTTTGTTTAATATTTTTGTTGTATTTTGATCAAACTTCATCCTAGCCATCCATCCCTAACCCCTAGATCCAACGGTGGAGGATGGATTAGATGGGTGACCTATATATGCTTGTATTTTCCCATTTTCATGAATTAATGCCATTTGAATTGAAAAAAAAAGCTTGAAGCTCCAGCCTTGGTGCGCCCCCTTCTCCTCTCCCTCTCCCCCTTGAAGCTGTGAAGGCTTCCATTCTGAGGTGTGACTCCTCTGTATCAGTTCCGACGATCGCCGCCGCCGCCACGAGCCGCCGCCGCACCGCCAACGCCATCAACGGAGTTCTGCCTGCGTAGTACCACAGCAGCTTGTTCGAAATTCACAGGTCTTCCCCGAGCTCATTTAGCTACCAAATTTGGAGGAGTTGTTCCTGGGATGTTCCTATCCACCCACAAAAATCAGGCCAGCATTCAGATCACGTTTGCTAATTTTTGATTTTCGTCCACTCTTCATTTCGGTTCTGCCAGAATTCTGTCCAGGTTCATTTCCGTCCTGAATTTCATGTCTTAGATCCACTTTCGGATTTCTGTTAGTTCGCCCAATTTTACTGGGGGTTCCAACCATCCACCCCTTCATCCACAAATTTTCTCAAGTTTTGATTCTCCCATCTCATATTTTCTAAAATTCGTTCTCAGACCCATCTACAGTTCTGTCCACCTGTTCCCAGATCCGACCACCAGTCACCCCAAAAATCATAACAAATCGCATCCACCTCCAAATCAAATTCTAAAAATAGTCCCAGTTCCGTGGTTTGATTCCCTACAACTCCTAAGAAGAGCTCAAGAGCTGAATCGGAGGTTTACTAGGCGGTCAACGGTGGTTCTCAGACAAGTGCCCTGCAGATCTGAGATTTCGGTTACTGTACAACAGGGACTTGTAAATTCAATAAAGTTCTGATCCGACCAGATCCAGCAGATCTCTCTGGGTCTAGATTGAAGCATTTGAAGAGAGCTTTCCAACGATAGCTCATGCGTCCCGATCCGACGTCGGGATTGATCGCAGCGGCCGTTTTCGCCGGAGCGCGCGCCGGAAGACAGCAACCAAAATCCGTGGGTATTAGTTCAAGAGTTGGGAATCGGGGCCGATCGACCCCCGATCGGTGTTCCCGGCCGACCGCCGTCCGTGGAGGCGCGCCACCAGGGGTCCCCATCACAGTGGGTCCCACCCCCGCAGATCCGGAGGACAGCGCCGTCCGTGGGCCCCGCGGGCCCGTAGAAGCCGCCGTTCGGAAAGCACGAAAACGCGGAGTTCGGCACCGCCGGGCGACATCAAGATGCTGCCCGTCAACCCGAGTTGCGTGATTCCCGGACCCCACATGTGACCTTTTACCTCCCTGCGTGGAGTGGGTCGACTTAGTGTATTGCTGTAATCATTGTTAACCGGGAGTCCGTAATTCGGCCGGGGTTGTCTTCGCCACGCCGGGTGCGTGGAGGTAATGGTCCGAACCTCTTGGCGTTCATTTGCTTAGCTAGTATATGGTCTTTTGCCGCTGCCGAGAGTGTAGGTACTAGCCCGTGTGTCCATGTCACCGCTGTGAGAGTGAGAGTGACCCGTCCCGTGACTCGATCCGAGTCCGGAAGTTGAGTCGGACTACCCTTGACCTCCGCCGGTTCCTTAACCGCGCACGGTCCGCGCTTTCCCTCGCTTGGGACGACGAGTGAGCTTCCACTTCTGTTAGCGACGTTTCGCCACTAGGAGCTCGTAGTGTCGGGCTTAGTGTCTCCCTGGTGTGTGTTGCTGGTCGTGTCTTCATCTAGAGTCCGAGGGTGGCACCATATAGTGTCGTCTCCCGTGTCCGTCCCGCATCAGTTTGGTATCAGAGCGAGTCGAGTCTAGGGTAGTCATTGCATAAGTCTTGCATGCATCATGGTCTAAGTCGAGTCTAGGATCATCATTATTTTCAAAACAAAAAAAAGAGTGTTTCAAATTGCATTTCACCCAATAGCTCGGTATATTAAAAGGCGTTGCCCGAACATTAGGTTATGCCTATCGGGAAGGTAGCGTACTTGCGCGAGTGATCTTCGGGTCGCTTATCTCCGCCACGTACCGGATATTGGTTAGGTCTAAGTGCATCCTTTAGTGAGTGTTTGCATTAGTCGGTGTCTTCTAGTTCGTGTGTAGTCCTATAAGAGTCAGTCGGTCTTGTCCAAGTGTCGGCATGTCTAACATGTAGTTCCCCAGTTTCTCATGGAGTCCCAATCACCCGGCGATATGACCGTTGGCCCACCCATGGGCTTGGCAACCATCCTCTCCGCTTCTGTAGGCCTGAAGCCTCAGATTTTTTTGGCTCCAATGACCCGGGCACCTACCTCAAGTGGGAGGCCACCATGGACACCTACTTTGATTGTTATACTATGTCCGGGGCAATGCAATTCTCTTTCTCCAAAGAGCGGCTTCTTCATGAGGCTGCCGAAAAGTGGGATTACATCGAAAGAATGAGAGAGGTTAGGGGGCAATGGCCCATCGAGTCATGGTGGGACATGAAGAGAGAGCTTAGGAAGGTCTACGTGCCCCAACCGGTCACCTCCAACCGGCCCCACCCAATCACTTCCAACCAAGTGGGTTCTAGTCGGAGGCAAAGAGTCCCACACGTAGATGAGCCAAGACCCAATCCTAGGACGGTTGACTACGGGCGAGTCCACCATGATATCCCTATTCCAACCCACTCCGTTGCCGAACTTATGCAAATGATTTTGGACCGGTTGGATGGGGTGGATAGGACACGTACTCCTAGTGATGTACTCCAACCCGAGCCTAAGGAGGTCATCGCCGGTAGTCTTAACCCGGCCCCATCAACGGAGTCCCCAAGCCCTCTCCCCATCATAGTGGATCCTCTTCTCCCACCCACGAGAGCCCCATTGCCTACACCCCCTGTCCGTCAGGAGGATAAGGGTAGGGACCCACTTATCAGGGAGCGTAGTGGGTCACGACAGCAGTGTTATCGCTGCCAGGGGTTCGGCCACTACGCCGGACAATGTCCCACTCGGACATCTCTAGCCATAAGGGACAAAAGGGTTGGAGAAGCCCCACTCTCCGATCTTTATTCTAAGCCACCTCAGCCCGAGCCACCCGTGTTTCTAACGGGTATGCTTGTCATAGCCGAGCCGCTTCTTAGCTGGCTCAAGAAGGGCTTGGTCCCACTTCCCTTCCCATCTATGGACCCTATCCTACCTCTGGTGCCAATCAATTCATTTCATACCACTTTCCGGTCTAGTCACTATGTGGATACATTGGATGACCTTCTTAAAGGGTTAGACCGGCAGTGGACATTTACGCACTTGTTGGCTCCAGGCTTCGACCGACCCACAGGTCGTAGTTTCACTCATCCCGCTTTAGGGTCCATCACCTCCGTGTACACCGTGGGTCATGTTACCACGGAGGTTCTTCTACTCCTCCCTATGCCGGCCGAGTCCGACTTCATTTCCTTTTCCCAAGGGAGGAATCTTACTTTCTACCTATGACTGTCGTCCCACCTCTCACAATGAATGAAGGTGATCATTTACACCTCCAAGATTTCCAAATGTGGGACAGCGATTTGTGGAAGCCTAGTCCGAGGGGTCATACCTTCTTTGATCCCTTCGACCCATTCTCTTGTGGACCCCGTGACCCACCATATTTACTCCACCTTTTTGAGAGAGTCCACCATCATACCCCCACCATCTCATCTCCCTTCAAGGATGAAGGAGATCAACAACACCTTCTAGACTTCCACACATGGGATCTTGAGATGAGGGAATCCATATCGAGGGGTCACACATTCTTTGATCCCTTTGATCCCTTTCTTAGTGGTCCCCTTGGTCCACAATCTCCATTCCACTTCTTTAAAGGAGGTCACCATTATACCCCTCCCCCATGGACCGGGCCATCGGCACCCACCGAGTCCGTTCACGGGCGAGAGACACCCTACCCTCCAGTCCCACCCAAACCTCCCAAATCCAAAGGACCGTCTTATGATTGTACCGACCCTCGGTCACACTTAGGGTACGCATGGCACACATTCGGATGTCCTGGACCACCTTGCATATGATTGGGTCGGAATAACTGTAGGGTTGTTTAGGGTTGTGTGTGCATCCGTGTGTTTTTATTTTGCTAAGCATTTTAGGAGTGCATAGTGAGTCTGCCGAGTCTAGTGCTAGGCATGTTAGGAGTCTGCATGAGTGAGGCCAGCAATGCACGTTACAAAGAGCTAGCCGATGCCCATCGACACCACCGAGAGTTCCAAGAGGGTGAATATGTCATGATCAGGGTAAGACCTGAACGGTTTCCCTCTGGAACCGTTAAGAAGTTGCAAGCTCGCGGAGCCGGTCCCTTTAGAGTGTTGAAACGCGTTGGATCCAATGCGTATGTTGTGGACCTGCCCGAGGAATATGGTATAAGCTCTACCTTCAATGTATCGGATCTTGTTGCATATAGGGACCCAGCGGTGATCCCTAGTGAGCCTTTTGGGCCATCTCCTCCCCTTGAGAGTGATCCCACACCTGAGTGTCCACTTCCACCTCCAGCCCCTTTTTCACGGCAGCGTGAGCATATAGATCGTATACTGGACGAGCAAGTGACAGTTACCAGGAGTGGATCTTACCCGCGCTACCTAGTGCGATGGAGAGGACGGCCCGCTACTGAGGACACATGGATCACACATGGCGAGTTACAGCAGATTGATCCGGACCTTCTGGAGCGATACAGGAGCGATGCAGACCCTTACTCGACAGGGTCGAGTTTCTCCCACCCGGGGAGAATTGGTGCGGACACCCGAGCAGTTGATCGGCGCGACACGCCGAGCCACCTGGTACCGCACACGGAGCACGACTCGAGCCACCTCAGCGTCCATCTGGCTCGGAGACAGCCTGGAGACGCCACCTTGAGTCTCCCCATTTTTCATATTTAATTAGACTTTATTTGTGTGTAAGGTGTGTTTATTTCATTTTATACGGTTTACAATTATGAGTGTACGAGGGGCTTATTTGTAAAATGGGACCCCTGGGCCCCACGGGACCCCCAGGCCCCCTCCCATTGGTCCATATCAGCCTTGTGGGACTGGTCAAAATCCAAGGTGGACATCTAGAAGCCTTGGACTAGTCAATTGTCCACATGGGGGACAAGGGACCAAAATGGTCAACAATTCCAACCAAACCCACCTACCATGTCCCCCCCTTGGTCAAGGTGCGCCCCCCTCCATTTTGTTTAATATTTTTGTTGTATTTTGATCAAACTTCATCCTAGCCATCCATCCCTAACCCCTAGATCCAACGGTGGAGGATGGATTAGATGGGTGACCTATATATGCTTGTATTTTCCCATTTTCATGAATTAATGCCATTTGAATTGAAAAAAAAAGCTTGAACCTCCAGCCTTGGTGCGCCCCCTTCTCCTCTCCCTCTCCCCCTTGAAGCTGTGAAGGCTTCCTTCTGGTGGTGAGACTCCACCCTATCAGTTCCGGTCGCCGCCGCCGCCACGAGCCGCCACCGCACCGCCATCGCCATCAACGGAGTTCTGCCCGCGCAGTACCACAGCAGCTTGTTCGAATTTCACAGGTCTTCCCCGAGCTCATTTGGCTACCAAATTTGGAGGAGTTGTTCTGCGATGTTCCTATCCACCCACAAAAATCAGGCCAGCATTCAGATCACGTTTGCTAATTTTTGATTTTCGTCCACTCTTTCATTTTGGTTCTGCCAGAATTCTGTCCAGGTTCACCTCCGTCCAGAGTTCATGTCTTAGAGCCACTTTTTGATTTCTGTTAGTTCGCCCAATTTTACTGGGGGTTCCATCCATCCACCCCTTCATCCACAAATTTTCTCAATTTTTGATTCACCAATCTCATATTTTCTAAAATTCATTCTCAGACCCATCTACAGTTCTGTCCACCTGTTCTCAGATCCGACCACCAGTCACCCCAAAACTCATAACAAATCACAGCCACCTCCAAATCAAATTCTAAAAATAGTCCCAATTCCGTGGTTTGATTCCCTACAACTCCTAAGAAGAGCTCAAGAGCTGAATCGGAGGTTTACTAGGCGGTCAACGGTGGTTCTCAGACAAGTGCCCTGCAGATCTGAGATTTCGGTTACTGTACAACAGGGACTTGTAAATTCAATAAAGTTCTGATCCGACCAGATCCAGCAGATCTCTCTGGGTTTAGATTGAAGCATTTGAAGAGAGCTTTCCAACGATAGCTCGTGCGTCCCGATCCGACGTCGGGATTGATCGCAGCGGCCGTTTTCGCCGGAGCGCGCGCCGGAAAATAGAAATCAAAATCCGTGGGCAGCTAGTTCAACAATTGGGAATCGGGGCCGATCGACCCCCGATCGGTGTTCCCGGCCGACCGCCGTCCGTGGAGGCGCGCCACCAGGGGTCCCCATCACAGTGGGTCCCACCCCCGCAGATCCGGAGGACAGCGCCGTCCGTGGGCCCCGCGGGCCCGTAGAAGCCGCCGTTCGGAAAGCACGAAAACGCGGAGTTCGGCACCGCCGGGCGACATCAAGATGCTGCCCGTCAACCCGAGTTGCGTGATTCCCGGACCCCACATGTGACCTTTTACCTCCCTGCGTGGAGTGGGTCGACTTAGTGTATTGCTGTAATCATTGTTAACCGGGAGTCCGTAATTCGGCCGGGGTTGTCTTCGCCACGCCGGGTGCGTGGAGGTAATGGTCCAACCTCTTGGCATTCATTTGCTTAGCTAGTATATGGTCTTTTGCCGCTGCCGAGAGTGTAGGTACTAGCCCGTGTGTCCATGTCACCGCTGTGAGAGCGAGAGTGACCCGTCCCGCGACTCGATCCGAGTCCGGAAGTTGAGTCGGACTACCCTTGACCTCCGCCGGTTCCTTAACCGCGCACGGTCCGCGCTTTCCGTCGCTTGGGACGACGAGTGAGCTTCCACTTCTGTTAGCGACGTTTCGCCACTAGGAGCTCGTAGTGTCGGGCTTAGTGTCTCCCTGGTGTGTGTTGCTGGTCGTGTCTTCATCTAGAGTCCGAGGGTGGCACCATATAGTGTCGTCTCCCGTGTCCGTCCCGCATCAGTTTGGTATCAGAGCGAGTCAAGTCTAGGGTAGTCATTGCATAAGTCTTGCATGCATCATGGTCTAAGTCGAGTCTAGGATCATCATTATTTTCAAAACAAAAAAAAAGAGTGTTTCAAATTGCATTTCACCCAATAGCTCGGTATATTAAAAGGCGTTGCCCGAACATTAGGTTATGCCTATCGGGAAGGTAGCGTACTTGCGCGAGTGATCTTCGGGTCGCTTATCTCCGCCACGTACTGGATATTGGTTAGGTCTAAGTGCATCCTTTAGTGAGTGTTTGCATTAGTCGGTGTCTTCTAGTTCGTGTGTAAGAGTCAGTCGGTCTTGTCCAAGTGTCGGCATGTCTAACATGTAGTTCCCCAGTTTCTCATGGAGTCCCAATCACTCGGGCGATATGACCGTTGGCCCACCCATGGGCTTGGAAACCATCCTCTCCGCTTCTGTAGGCCTGAAGCCTCAGATTTTTTTGGCTCCAATGACCCGGGCACCTACCTCAAGTGGGAGGCCACCATGGACACCTACTTTGATTGTTATACTATGTCCGGGGCAATGCAATTCTCTTTCTCCAAAGAGCGGCTTCTTCATGAGGCTGCCGAAAAGTGGGATTACATCGAAAGAATGAGAGAGGTTAGGGGGCAATGGCCCATCGAGTCATGGTGGGACATGAAGAGAGAGCTTAGGAAGGTCTACGTGCCCCAACCGGTCACCTCCAACCGGCCCCACCCAATCACTTCCAACCAAGTGAGTTCTAGTCGGAGGCAAAGAGTCCCACACGTAGATGAGCCAAGACCCAATCCTAGGACGGTTGACTACGGGCGAGTCCACCATGATATCCCTATTCCAACCCACTCCGTTGCCGAACTTATGCAAATGATTTTGGACCGGTTGGATGGGGTGGATAGGACACGTACTCCTAGTGATGTACTCCAACCCGAGCCTAAGGAGGTCATCGCCGGTAGTCTTAACCCGGCCCCATCAACGGAGTCCCCAAGCCCTCTCCCCATCATAGTGGATCCTCTTCTCCCACCCACGAGAGCCCCATTGCCTACACCCCCTGTCCGTCAGGAGGATAAGGGTAGGGACCCACTTATCAGGGAGCGTAGTGGGTCACGACAGCAGTGTTATCGCTGCCAGGGGTTCGGCCACTACGCCGGACAATGTCCCACTCGGACATCTCTAGCCATAAGGGACAAAAGGGTTGGAGAAGCCCCACTCTCCGATCTTTATTCTAAGCCACCTCAGCCCGAGCCACCCGTGTTTCTAACGGGTATGCTTGTCATAGCCGAGCCGCTTCTTAGCTGGCTCAAGAAGGGCTTGGTCCCACTTCCCTTCCCATCTATGGACCCTATCCTACCTCTGGTGCCAATCAATTCATTTCATACCACTTTCCGGTCTAGTCACTATGTGGATACATTGGATGACCTTCTTAAAGGGTTAGACCGGCAGTGGACATTTACGCACTTGTTGGCTCCAGGCTTCGACCGACCCACAGGTCGTAGTTTCACTCATCCCGCTTTAGGGTCCATCACCTCCGTGTACACCGTGGGTCATGTTACCACGGAGGTTCTTCTACTCCTCCCTACGCTGGCCGAGTCCGACTTCATTTCCTTTTACCCAAGGGAGGAATCTTACTTTCTACCTATGACTGTCGTCCCACCTCTCACAATGAATGAAGGTGATCATTTACACCTCCAAGATTTCCAAATGTGGGACAGCGATTTGTGGAAGCCTAGTCCGAGGGGTCATACCTTCTTTGATCCCTTCGACCCATTCTCTTGTGGACCCCGTGACCCACCATATTTACTCCACCTTTTTGAGAGAGTCCACCATCATACCCCCACCATCTCATCTCCCTTCAAGGATGAAGGAGATCAACAACACCTTCTAGACTTCCACACATGGGATCTTGAGATGAGGGAATCCATATCGAGGGGTCACACATTCTTTGATCCCTTCGATCCCTTTCTTAGTGGTCCCCTTGGTCCACAATCTCCATTCCACTTCTTTAAGGAGGTCACCATTATACCCCTCCCCCATGGACCGGGCCATCGGCACCCACCGAGTCCGTTCACGGGCGAGAGACACCCTACCCTCCAGTCCCACCCAAACCTCCCAAATCCAAAGGACCGTCTTATGATTGTACCGACCCTCGGTCACACCTAGGGTATGCATGGCACACATTCGGATGTCCTGGACCACCTTGCATATGATTGGGTCGGACTAACTGTAGGGTTGTTTAGGGTTGTGTGTGCATCCGTGTGTTTTTATTTTGCTAAGCATTTTAGGAGTGCATAGTGAGTCTGCCGAGTCTAGTGCTAGGCATGTTAGGAGTCTGCATAAGTGAGGCCAGCAATGCACGTTACAAAGAGCTAGCCGATGCCCATCGACACCACCGAGAGTTCCAAGAGGGTGAATATGTCATGATCAGGGTAAGACCTGAACGGTTTCCCTCTGGAACCGTTAAGAAGTTGCAAGCTCGCGGAGCCGGTCCCTTTAGAGTGTTGAAACGCGTTGGATCCAATGCGTATGTTGTGGACTTGCCCGAGGAATATGGTATAAGCTCTACCTTCAATGTATCGGATCTTGTTGCATATAGGGACCCAGCGGTGATCCCTAGTGAGCCTTTTGAGCCATCTCCTCCCCTTGAGAGTGATCCCACACCTGAGTGTCCACTTCCACCTCCAACCCCTTTTTCACGGCTGCGTGAGCATATAGAGCGTATACTGGACGAGCAAGTGACAGTTACCAGGAGTGGATCTTACCCGCGCTACCTAGTGCGATGGAGAGGACGGCCCACTACTGAGGACACATGGATCACACATGGCGAGTTACAGCAGATTGATCCGGACCTTCTGGAGCGTTACAGGAGCGATGTAGACCCTTACTCGACAGGGTCGAGTTTCTCCCACCCGGGGAGAATTGGTGCGGACACCCGAGCAGTTGATCGGCGCGACACGCCGAGCCACCGGTACCGCACACGGAGCACGACTCGAGCCACCTCAGCGTCCATCTGGCTCGGAGACAGCCTGGAGACGCCACCTTGAGTCTCCCCATTTTTCATATTTAATTAGACTTTATTTGTGTGTAAGGTGTGTTTATTTCATTTTATACGGTTTGCAATTATGAGTGTACGAGGGGCTTATTTGTAAAATGGGACCCCTGGGCCCCACGGGACCCCCAGGCCCCCTCCCATTGGTCCATATCAGCCTTGTGGGATTGGTCAAAATCCAAGGTGGACATCTAGAAGCCTTGGACTAGTCAATTGTCCACATGGGGGACAAGGGACCAAAATGGTCAACAATTCCAACCAAACCCACCTACCATGTCCCCCCCTTGGTCAAGGTGCGCCCCCCTCCATTTTGTTTAATATTTTTGTTGTATTTTGATCAAACTTCATCCTAGCCATCCATCCCTAACCCCTAGATCCAACGGTGGAGGATGGATTAGATGGGTGACCTATATATGCTTGTATTTTCCCATTTTCATGAATTAATGCCATTTGAATTGAAAAAAAAAGCTTGAAGCTCCAGCCTTGGTGCGCCCCCTTCTCCTCTCCCTCTCCCCCTTGAAGCTGTGAAGGCTTCCTTCTGGTGGTGAGACTCCACCCTATCAGTTCCGGTCGCCGCCGCCGCCGCCGCCACGAGCCGCCACCGCACCGCCATCGCCATCAACGGAGTTCTGCCCGCGCAGTACCACCGCAGCTTGTTCGAATTTCACAGGTCTTCCCCGAGCTCATTTGGCTACCAAATTTGGAGGAGTTGTTTCTGCGATATTCCTTTCCACCCACAAAAATCAGGCCAGCATTCAGATCACGTTTGCTAATTTTTGATTTTCGTCCACTCTTTCATTTTGGTTCTGCCAGAATTCTGTCCAGGTTCACCTCCGTCCATAGTTCCATGTCTGAGAGCCACTTTTTGATTTCTGTTAGTTCGCCCAATTTTACTGGGGGTTCCATCCACCCACCCCTTCATCCACAAATTTTCTCAATTTTTGATTCACCAATATCATATTTTCTAAAATTCATTCTCAGACCCATCTACAGTTCTGTCCACCTGTTCTCAGATCCGACCACCAGTCACCCCAAAACTCATAAGAAATCGCAGCCACCTCCAAATCAAATTATAAAAATAGTCCCAGTTCCGTGGTTTGATTCCCTACAACTCCTAAGAAGAGCTCAAGAGTTGAATCAGAGGTTTACTAGGCGGTCAACGGTGGTTCTCAGACAAGTGCCCTGCAGATCTGAGATTTCGGTTACTGTACAACAGGGACTTGTAAATTCAATAAAGTTCTGATCCGACCAGATCCAGCAGATCTCTCTGGGTTTAGATTGAAGCATTTGAAGAGAGCTTTCCAACGGTAGCTCGTGCGTCCCGATCCGACGTCGGGATTGATCGCAGCGGCCGTTTTCGCCCGAGCGCGCGTCAGAAAACAGAAATCAAAATCCGTGGGCAGCTAGTTCAACAATTGGGAATCGGGGCCGATCGACCCCCGATCGGTGTTCCCGGCCGACCGCCGTCCGTGGAGGCGCGCCACCAGGGGTCCCCATCACAGTGGGTCCCACCCCCGCAGATCCGGAGGACAACGCCGTCCGTGGGCCCCGCGGGCCCGTAGAAGCCGCCGTTCGGAAAGCACGAAAACGCGGAGTTCGGCACCGCCGGGCGACATCAAGATGCTGCCCGTCAACCCGAGTTGCGTGATTCCCGGACCCCACATGTGACCTTTTACCTCCCTGCGTGGAGTGGGTCGACTTAGTGTATTGCTGTAATCATTGTTAACCGGGAGTCCATAATTCGACCGGGGTTGTCTTCGCCACGCCGGGTGCGTGGAGGTAATGATCCGAACCTCTTGGCATTCATTTGCTTAGCTAGTATATGGTCTTTTGTCGCTGCCGAGAGTGTAGGTACTAGCCCGTGTGCCCATGTCACCGCTGTGAAAGCGAGAGTGACCCGTCCCGCGACTCGATCCGAGTCCGGAAGTTGAGTCGGACTACCCTTGACCTCCGCCGGTTCCTTAACCGCGAACGGTCCGCGCTTTCCCTCGCTTGGGACGACGAGTGAGCTTTCACTTCTGTTTGCGACGTTTCGCCACTAGGAGCTCGTAGTGTCGGGCTTAGTGTCTCCCTAGTGTGTGTTGCTGGTCGTGTCTTCATCTAGAGTCCGAGGGTGGCACCATATAGTGTCGTCTCCCGTGTCCGTCCCGCATCACTATGCCTAGCATTCTCGGGGGCGCTTCAAAAGAACCCAAGTTGGGGTAGCAAGAGCGATGGCCGGAGGTAGCTGGCTATCCGCAGGAGCTAGGCTGGTTGATGCATGGGTCTTCCAAGAGGAGAGACCTAACATGAGGTGTTGGATGGTGGTGGTGAGCACATGGTGAAAACCCTGTCCCGTTGTGCATTTGAGGCAGGGGGTGAGTCTTCATCGCCGGCTGGAGGTGGAGATGCTTCACGGTCTGTGGTTGGAGGTGGGGTGCTTTGCTTCCATTAGCGATGGGACTGGCCGCGTAAGAACTTCTGGTCGAGATCCTAAGAGGACCTTGTTGGGGTTCTCTATTGGGCCGTCTAAGGTGGCCTTGCAGTGAGAGGATCTTGTTGACTTCTTCCTATAGGAGAAGTTGTCATCGTGATGAGAGTGCTTCGGGAGAACCCTCTGACCCTCGAGTTAGTAGGCACTTTGGTGGAAGGAGGAAGGGCACTTAGGAGTGGGGAGGGGTGTCCATGGTCTATCGAAGTACCCTAGCAGAGGTGAGGAGAAGGGAGGGAGATATCGTGGGGGGGGAGGAGCTTTGCTTTTGGGTGCCTCATGGGGAGAGGGCTCTTGCAGGCTGACTACTCGTTACTTCCCTCTCTCTATGTGAGGGGTGATAGGGATGGTGTTTGTGTGTGATGTGTTTGTCTTATTTTGTTTTTCTTCTGGTGTATAAGTTTTAATTCTTTTTTTATTTTGTATACATGTTCTACCTTATGCTGTCCTAACTCTTTTAGTTCTCCCATCAACGACACATAATATCATCAACATGATATCTTTTGGGCATTTATCTATATCCGGAAGCTGTTTAGGTTCTACCCACCTCAGTTTAATGCAAAACACATCTGGGTTTTTTCCTTCGGTTCAATTATGAGTCTCTTCTGGTTCAATTATGGGTCTCTTCCGGTTCTACTCTTTTTAGTTCATAGGTTACTCGGGTTAGCCCACAAAATAATACTTTTTTTATTTTTCTTCTTATGTATATATAGTTTTTAATTCTTTTATTTTATTTTGCATACAAGTTCTATCTTATTGTGATGTTCCAACTCTTGTACTTCACCCATCAACATCACACAATATCATCAACGAGATCTTTTGGGCATTTTATGTATACCTGGAAGCTGTTCTGGTACTACCCAATTGAGTTTAAACACAAAGGTACAAGTTGATTTGTGCAGTTTATGTGTTAATTTGAGCAAATTTAACTTAACCATGTCTCTCTTCCATATTGTTGAGTTATTTACAGCTCATTATGTATTCGTAATAGAGGTAGTCATATTTCTTAGTCGTGCACATTAACTTTTATAAATTTGATTCATAAAATTTTAGTCAAATGGTTCTTAATTCATTTTGTTGTGTTTTACTTGCGTCTGTATATCATATATTGAGTGGAATTGAGTAATAAAATTTATAACGAACCTAATTCTTGCAATGACATTGGCAATTGATCACTATGTAAGCTTGAGAAAGTGGAGAAAGTTGGAGTTTGATGTATTAATCTTTAATTATGTTTTTTTGCATATTATTTCATAGCATTTTCTATATTGTTGAGTCTAAATCTTATTACCCATTTTTTCTAGAAGAATGAGAGCTTAAATTTTACTTTGTCAAAAGTTTAAATGGTTGTGTTTCATGTTTCAAAGTAAACGCACAACTATTTTTTTTTTGGAAACGAAGAATCATGATATTTTTATCTTGTTGGATGTTATTGACCTTAAATATTAACTAGAACTAAATTTTATGTATTTCTAAGAGTAGTGATGGGAACGCTTTTATATATTTCTAAGGGCAGTGATAGGAATGCAAATTTTACCATCATGAATTATAAATCATTTGGTGACATTAGATGTGAGATTGCTAAAGAATATTCAAAGTAGATGAGTTATGTCTAATATTTTTATAGTTATATTTGTCGGGGTTTCCAAGTTTCTGAATCTTCTTAATTTCAGAGTTTAATTCTTTTGAGTTTGTCAACTTTAAAAATAAAGTTCACATTCCCTTCTTCAACCGTCTTCAATAAATATTTTTATTTTTAAAAAATAATTCTATTTTTTAAACTTTAAAAATTAATATGACTAATATATTGACAAAGTTTGGTCACATGTATTTTTTTTTTGAAATTATATAATTTAAATTTTTATTATTTAAATAAAATATAATTTAAGATTAATATTTTTAAAGAAAACACATGCAGGTGACGTATTCATTTGACTAGTTCTACAAATCAAGCTACCATATTCTTTACTCAGATTTAATATTTTCTATTACCAAGTTTGAGTTGTTTACAATGCAGGAAACAGAATCAGGAGAAATGAAGACTCTCAGAAGTGAGACGATGTCAGCTTAAATTGTGGGCTGGCTCCTCCCTATTATTCCTGATCATAACGTCTCTATATATTGGCTTCTCATCCTCGGTCGATCCCCTCCTCGTCTCAATTAATTGTGTGTGAGGAGAGAGTGGAGCTCATCATTTTCTCTCTCATTTGTCGAGTTAGTCTAACCCATTCTCAAACACGTCCTAAGGGCGAATTTGTTAACCGAGCACGATTGACGTGCTCGACCGTGGAGGGTCGAGCACGTTAACCGGGGACGGTTAACGTTTTTATGTGAGGGGGGAGGCGGGGCCCACCGCGTCTTCTCTCTCCCCGATTACACTATCTGCCCAACAATCGGCCGACCACCCCGCTATCAAAGCGGGCCTAGGTGAATAACTACCGGATGAGAGAGAAAATAGCGCTCACATGGTAATTCCTCACAAAGCCATGCCACTAACCGGAGGCGGGTGACGTATTAGCACCCTATTCACGTCCATAGACGTGAATATATCACCCTAACTTATTTTCAAAGAGGGTCTGAAGTAGTAGAAGAGGTTGGACCGATCATTATGTTAAAAACGGACCGGATCGGCTGGTCGGATCGAAGAAGATCAGAATCCTCAGCCATTCTAGTCGGATGCATAAAAAAACCACTATTTTTAAAAAAAATCGGGTGAACCAATTATAAAATGACTATTTTAGCTCAGTCCAATCCTATTCAGTTTGTAATTTTTAGGAAATGTCGTAAATATTAATTAACGCTTGAGTTCAAGACCTATAAAAGGACTTTTAAAAAATGATCATGTAAGCATACAATGTGCCTGCACCTGATTAAACAGGTGATGGGGATGAAATATATTGTTTGGGAATTTAATATACATGTTAATTAGAATGAAAAGAACCTTTCAAAATGAAATATGTATAACATGAATGAAATTTTTTTGGAGTGATTTTAAAGGGGAGCAGGTCGTTCTCCCTACTCCGTTAACTGTGTTTGTGTGTGATATGTGCATAAGGGAGAAGAGGGAGAGCAAGCCGCTGACCGTATTTTATTTGTGAGAAGCGAAGGAGAGCGTAGCGACTTGCCGGCCACTGTCGCCCCCACACTCATCCCTCTCTCCCTGCTCTTCGCATCACCTCCTCTCTACTTCACTACAGGAGGAGTAATGCACACTGATTTGCTATATGTGTTGCACCCTTATCTCTTGGATCAGGAGCCACTGCACAGATCTACTCCTTGGGGGAGTCGTCATCCCATAGTTATTTAGCTAGACTTTGATTTTGAGGAAGATATTACTGTCGTCGTTGGGTCTTGGAGTGTGAATTTTGAAGGATACACTATGGTAGTCTACTATCCGTAATCTTCACGACACTATACGCGGGCCAATTATCGTTTCCATTGTGCACAAGTATGTCCTAAACTCGACCCATATTAATTGTGTGAATTACTCGAGTTTTATCAACAATGATTAATATTAAATAATAAATAATAAATTAAATATAACAAAATAATGCGACATCAGATTAGGTTATGATTATAGATAAGGATGTAGCTACGGGTGTCGTAGCACTTAATTCCTCGTTAGATTCAGATGCAAAACTGTATGTCTGCTCCATAAAATGCCCATTAATTTGCATCGCAACTGAGAACGCTAGCTAGCTCAAGTACTACGTGGTCGGATGCTTAATCCTTCATTACCCCAACATCAATTAACGATACCCATTGTACGTACGATATTGGAGGAGTATAATAATCTCTAATAATTATTAAGTTCTTATTTTTGAATCCCAAACTCATGAGTTGACACTACACATGTCATCCCCATCGCATGTTCGGGCAAGCATGCACCAGAATGCCATGCACGGACCTGGTCATCATATCACATGCCTTAATTATTTTCAACAGCAGCAGCAGCAGCAGCATCAACTAATTAATTAGACTAATTAATTAGGAACCTAGGCAGCAGCATGTCGGGCCTTCTATGTTTCTCATGCACGACGCCTCAGTTGGGGAGAGGCCTAAGCGTTTGCATGGGGCTGCGCAGTCCTCGTTTGTACGGCATGGACCTGCAAAAACGCAGTCAGCTTGATCCACCACCGCCACCGTGTACCCTAAAACGAGAGCAACCATGAATGCCTGTTAATTAATAATTAACGAGGGCCGGTCGGGGAAAATGGTAATAATACAGTAAATCATAGCATATATAAATATAAATATAAAAAAAAGTTGCTTGATATGAACATGGATAAGAAGCTAACCACGAGACTCTGCACATAGAACGGAGGAAAGGAAGAGCACGAGCGCAACCACGGAAGCGAACTTCTTGCTTGCAGCCATCTAATTAAAAGAGCAACAAATTAACGAAACGGATATGTGAATTGAAGTGGATGATAAAGAACTTATGCATGCACAGGGAAATTAAGAAACGAACTGATCAGATCTTCTTCTCCTTCTTCTTTGTATGTATGGACGTATGTATATATGAGTATACAAACTAACCTCTTCTTCGGGTAGCTAGACTTGCTGTGTTTCTTAATTTGTCCTCTGTGAGACTCTTAATTTATAGGGTAAGCATTGTTAGCGAGTGTGGGAGGTGAGGTAGAAAATTTAAGGCTAAATGATACGTCCTTAATTAGCAGATATCATATTTAATTAGGATAGATAACCGATAGTCAAACTATATATTAATTATCCGGTGGCAATTAATTAGTGTCATACACCAGGGGCCTTCTCGGATGAAAGGCTATAAATGCGATTAGATTCGTGGTAGACTTAATTATCGGTTTGGATGGTGGAAGACAGATCGATGTACCATTTGAGATTGCGAAGATAAAACTCAAATCTCCTCTCTCTCTCTCTCTCTCTCTCTCTCTCTCTCTCTATATATATATATATATATATATATATATATATATATATATATATATATATAACAAAACAAATCCTCGTATATACGTAGCATCCTCTTCAAGATGCATGCTTTTTCCAAATTAATTACAGTGTCTCTCAAAATCGTGTCTTTGCTTGGATTTCCATCTTAAATGCATCCTCTTCAAATATTTTTTTATTTAAATGGGTCAATCACTTTAGGCCCACTAAATTAAAAGTGCCCTGCCTTTTTAAAACAATTCTTATTCCGGCCATCTATTTGATCATAGTTTGCACTGTGCACACATTGGCTCAGATGTACCGCAGTGTCAATATGTTTTTTATAAGAAATTAAAATAAATATTACAAATTATGATTGCGTGTAAGTCAATGAAATATAATAATTATTCATTTAAAATTTGAATCGGATTCGAATTTATATTTGTTTGATCAGATAATTATTCAAATAAAATATATATCTGATGAATAATTTAATCATATATCAGATAATCTGATTATTAATCGAATACGAATTCAGATATTGAGATATCTATGTCAAATATTATTGGATCAAATTAAAATAAATATCACATAACTGATTTAAAAATAAGACTCTCCGTATCCGTATTCATTAAAAACAAATATGTTACTGACTCTGCTGTACTTTGTTAATTGGAGTCAACTGTTGCGTTTTAATTAACATCATACTTAAACATTTCAATTTTTCTGAACGCTTTCCTTCTTTTGCATGTACGTCTTTCAAGTGTAATTAAGATGGAGGAGTGGTCAAGAAAGCCATCCCGTGGAGAGGTAACATGTATTTTCATGCCCTCTCTTCTTTATTTTTTGGAAAAGAAATAATACTTTTCGTCCATTAATCACTTCTCAGATAGATATTTTTTCTTATTTCTCTTTTCACTCGCATGCTATGAAAAATAATGAAAAATACGGACACATCGTTTCACATTTTTACTGTTACAAAACTCTCATTAAAGAAAATGTGTATTTTCTCTAGGGCTATCAATGGGTCGGGTCGGCCCGACAGGTCCGCAGGCCTGACCCGATTTTGGGTCGGATCACAAGACATTTTTCGACCCGTGGGATCTTAGTCGGACCTAAAATCTCGGCCCGACTAGGCCCATGGGTCGGGTTCGGGCTTTAAGTTCGGCCCGCGGGCCGGCCCGGCCCGTACTCTTTTTTTCTTCTTTCAAATTTTAAAAATTAATTAGTTAAAATTATATTATTTTATTAATTAAAAATTTTAAAATTCTATTTTCATAGAAATTATATAATCAATATCAAAACTTTAGTTACTTTAGTGAGATTATAAATTTTACATGATTAAATGTATTAGTTTTTCTTAATTTTTATTATTTATTTAAGTTGTCGGGCTGAATCGAACCTAAGTCGGGCTTTATAATTTTTTAATAATATTTGGCCTGGCCCGGCCCGACCCGATATAGCTAGGGCCCAGGTCAAACTTGGACCTTAATTTTGATAAGTCGAGCCCGGGCCGGGCCGACCTAAGTTCGGCCTGACCCGACCTATTGACAGCCCTATCTATCTCTCTCTCTCTCTCTCTCTCTCTCTCTCTCTCTCTCTCACACACACACACACACACACACACACACACACACACACACACACACACACACGCACACACACACAGAAAGCACACTCGAACCCCTTCCCTTTATTTTTCTCTTCGATATCACGGGTGTTCCATCATTCCGTTGAATTGTCAAATAAATAGAAACAAAATTACATATATTTTTTAGTCTAGAAAGAAAATCATTCACTTTTTTAAACGAAGAAAAAAACTTTCAAAAGCTCATAACGCACAAATAAAAGAAAGAGATTTTTATAAATAAATTATTATTAGAAGTGAATTTTTTAAAAAATTATTCTTGAAAACATATTAATAGGGGCATATCACTATTTAAAATCAAATGGTATATAAATGTCATCTAAGATTGTTTAAGTGTGCTTTTTAAATGAATTTTTATAAAAAGAAGTGACATGTTTGTAAATAAAAAATATATTTATACTATTTAATTTTAGGTTGTGATATATTTACTAATACATTTTTAAGAATACTTTTTTTATAAGTTTATTTCTAACAAAGATTTATTTACAGATTTTTTTACAAAAACATCAATGCGCATAATAATGCAGGGTCTCTCCCCCACCCAGGGTGTGATATATACAGTGGAGAAACAACCAGAATCATGGGATTGTACACTCCTGTAATTAATATGATGAACTGTTATTAGCAATTTAATGTGCCTGGCGTGATATATATATATATATATATATATATATATATATATATATATATATATATATATATATATATATATATATATATATAAGTGTGTACAACATTTTCCTATGTTTCTAGGTTTGACAGTCACCCCATAGCTAGTTTGGCTCAGCCGAGATTCTTAATTAGCCCATGTTTAATATAGCGTGGCCCATAACTGATCCAATGTAACATCCATTTTGGTCTGTTATCAGACGGCTAGGGATGTCAAAAATATCCGTAAATCCGATTATCCGTATCACCCGACCCGTGATGAGTCGGGTAATTCCTGAATAAACAGATATGGATTCGGATTCAAATATGTTTAAAATATATGTTTCATATCCGGATAGGGTATGGATTTAGTGCACCTGAATCTATACCCGATCCAAACCCGCTCTTAATAATTTATTGTATATGTTAGGCCTACGATTTTGACATGAACTTAACTCGTTGCCCGTCTTGTTGAGTTTGTGAGTTTAGACTTCTTGCTAAAATTGTAAGGATGTTTTTATAAAATGTAAAAATTACTTTAGAAAAGAAAGAATTGACCGAATTTTTATTTTTCTAATTCTTATAAATCTCACATTTCCTTAGATGTGACGTAGACTCGTGCTTTATGGACAGATACGGATATCCGTCGATATATCCATATTCGTGACGGATATACTCGTATCTATACCCGCAAAAATAATAGGGTACTATCTGGATATAGTATTTATAAAATTTTCACTGATAAGTATGATATTAGTCTATTCGAGTCGAATCCGATCTATTTACATCCCTACCTAGGCCCCCCTAGCGTCTAAGTCCGCTCAGATCATTGTGCGCCCTTTTTACCTCGACGACCATGCCGAGGTGAGAATTTCTCTTCTTATGCAGGATAGATAGGCTCGGACCTTGGATGTGCATCGCTACTATTTAAGGATGCCTCTCTCAACACTTGGCTTAGATGCTCATTATGACTGTCTACTATCAATGACTATCTACTTGGTTTCATTAAATAAATATAAATATAACATACGCAAAAAAAAGTAATAACCAATCATTCGGAATAAATAGATTAAATAATATTAAGTATAAAAATAATATTTTCCGTATTATTTTTGGTATGACTCTGACTTTACATTTATTTCAATGGCTATATATATATATATATATATATATATATATATATATATATTAAGACGTATATATAACAAAAAGTGAGTTAAATATAATCAAACAATATGATAATTTACTAGATGTCAGTAACGGTGAACATTATTCGGGTTTAACTCGAAAATTAAACTGAATTAATAGATTTGGTTCGGTTTAATTTAAGTTGAAATTTAATAAATTTCGATTTAGATTCAAATTGAACTATATTAAAAATTTTGATTTAATTTAACTTGATTTTAATTTTTGAGAAATGGAATCGAACAGGATATCCCGAGTTTAAAGATATTTTTGTCAAGTCAATATAAGTGTATATAACTATATGTAACTATAACTATTAGCCATAATTCTAAAAGTCCAACTTAATTTTAAGGAACTCTCATCGTCCGATGAGATTTTTGAATCTAATATTATGAAGTAAGTTTTAAATTATCTTTTTTTATACTATAACAGAAGTTTTTATTTTTTTATGTGAAAATATCTATGAGATTGCTCTTGCAAGTTATAACTTTTAATGTTATTTCTTTAATATTTACGTTATTAGGTGTGAATTCTTTTACTCTACTTTTTTCTACTCTCTTTTGAATCAAATTTAATTTCTAAAAAAGATAAAATATATATATATATATTCAATTAAATTAAATCGAACAAAATCAAATTAATTTTATTTGATTTGATTTAATTTGATTTGATTTGAATTAAACTCTTAATTCGATTTGATTCGATTTAATTTGATTCGGATTAAATTTTTAATTTTATTTAATTTAATTTAAAAAAAATTCTCTTATGATCGAATCAAATCAAATCTTAGATATCGACGACAATATCACACGGCATAAGAGAGTGTGAATTCTCATTAATTAATTAGTATTAATGTTCTTATTCTTTAACCCCAGCCAGCTGGTCATCAGCCCTACAAATATGATCCGACGTCATATTTTATTAACTAATTAATTAATTACTTCCCTAGCATCGATCCCCGGGGTCTCGCAGGTGAGCGCGTGCCAATCACCACCGTCAAACCTAGGCGATCTGACAGCAACATCTCGGGCCAGCTATGGTTTTGACGCAGCCGGCGGCAGTTGAGGCGAGACCGGAAGCTACGCATTGTCTCTCACAGTCCTGGGCCGACCGGCACACACCTTTCATAACGCATTGAGCTGCATCGCTACGTGTTGGTGCGGTCCAGCCCATGTGGGCTCATGATAAGTGAGAGGGGTGGGGGTATAACATACCCCCCCACCATCTCACATCTGGACACACCCGAGACCTAAAAAGAAAAAAACACACAGTGACACAAAAAAAGGCAGCAGCGGCTTTCTTCTTCCGGCGGCGGTGTTCTTGCGGGAAGAGAGGAAGAAAAGAGGAAGAGGAAGAGGAAGGGAAGAGGAAGAAGAAAAGTGGGAGAAAAAAGTTAGCCCGGTGAACTCGGGTATTTTGTTCTCTCACTTTGGGGATTTATCCCGGTTGAGGTATTCTCACATCCCTCCATTCTATTATATGTATACCTCAAGATTTGGGCAAATCTTGAGAGAAGAAAACTTTGTATTGCTATTTCTACATAGTGGATCACTGTCGGTTTGCCCCGTGGTTTTTCCCTCTCCATGTCGAGGGAGAGTTTTCCACGTTAAAAATCCGGTGCATTTTGTGTGTGATTGTTCTTGTGTTGGTTTGGTGTTTTCGACTCGGATCCGTACGTGTGTGGATGCCGTAGAAATTATTGTGGTTGCACAGATTCGCCGAAGGTGTGCGGATAGAATTTATTTCCGTGTTGATTTCTCCGACTACACATATATTTGTGCCTAGTATATTTCTTGTAGCTCCCCAACAAGTGGTATCAGAGCGGGGTTTAATTACAGACATTATTATTGTGAGTCGGAATGTCGGACAGTGGAGCGTCTAGCACCATGATAAAATTGAATAATACAAATTGGATTATTTGGAAGCTAAAAATGGAAGACATCCTATATTGCAAGGATTTGTATGATCCGATTGAAGGTAATGGAGCCAAACTGGAGGCTATGTCCGCTAAAGATTGGGAAAAATTAAATCGGAAGACCATTGGCACAGTCAGACAATGGGTAGATGACAGTGTATTCCTTCATGTTTCGAGTGAAACCAGTGCACAAACATTGTGGAAAAAATTAGAATCCTTGTATGAGCAGAAGACCTCAGGTAATAAAGCTTTTATTATTCGAAAGCTCGTTAACTTGAAATTCAAAGAAGGTAACAGTGTTGCTGAGCATTTGAATGAGTTCCAGAGTTTGGTGAATCAGTTGGCTACAATGAAAATGACTTTAGAAGATGAACTCCAGGTTTTGTTGCTTTTGGGATCCTTGCCAGACAGTTGGGAAACCTTGGTTGTGTCAGTTAGTAATTCTGCTCCTAATGGTGTGTTGTCTATGAGTCTAGTTACTGGTAGCTTGTTTAATGAAGAAACAAGAAGAAAATTAGCTGGATCAGATAATGCACAGGCTCTTGTCACAGAGAACAGGGGGAGGAGTAGATCAAAGTATAATGATCAGTCAAGGGGTCAAAGCAAGTTCAGAGGCAGGTCAAAGTCCAAGAGTAGAGCATGCTTTCATTGTGGAAAAGAAGGTCACCTAAAGAGGAACTGTAGGGTATGCAAGAGAGAGATGAAAGAGAAGAAGGATAAAAATCAGATGAAGACAGAGGATGATCAAAACAACGCAGCTACATTGTTAGAGGGTGATAATGTCATTCTCACAATAGAGGGAGACACTTGTTTACATTTCACAGGCCATGATTCAGAGTGGATAGTGGACACTGGTGCTTCCTATCATGCAACTTCTAAAAGGGAGCTCTTTACATCTTACAAGGCAGGAGATCTTGGAAATGTGAAGATGGGTAACACTAGCTACTCAAAGGTTGTTGGTATTGGTGATGTGTGTTTGCAAACAAATGCAGGGTATGCACTAACTTTGAAGGATGTGCGGCATGTTCCTGATTTACGTCTCAATCTTCTCTCCGGTATTGCTCTAGATAAGCAAGATTTTGAGCACAGATTTAGTCAAGGAAAATGGAAATTGACTACAGGCTCACTGATTGTTGCTAAGAGAAATGCTTGTTGTGGTCTTTACAAGACTCATGCAAAAATGTGCAAAGATGTGTTGAATGCTGTCCAAGGTGATTCTTCTCCAGATTTATGGCATAGAAGGCTCGGGCATATGAGTGAGAAATGACTGGAACTTTTAGCGAGGAAGTCTTACATTCCCTCCATGAAAGGTATGCACTGCAAGAAAAACCGCGAGTAGCGACCGACCTCTCGGTCGCGATTCGGTCGCAGATCGGTCGCAAAGATCATGTCGCGACCGAACAGACACCTATTAGCGACCGAACATGTCTGTCGCTATATAATAGTCGCTAAATGGCGACCGATATAAATCGGTCGCAGAATAGGTCGCCGTTAGCGACCGATAATTATCGGTCGCAGAATCGGTCGCAGATAGAGACCGATATAAATCGGTCGCATTATCCGTCGCTAATATATACAGTCGCTATTCGGTCGCTATTCGGTCGCTAATTTTAATACTTTAATAAAATAAATAATAAAGACAGTCGCTATTCGGTCGCTAATTTTGCAGTATTTTTTTTTATAAATTTATATAATCGACTATAAATCACCTGATAAATAACAATTTAATAAAATAAATAACCTGATAAATAACAATTTCATAAAAACATATAAATCAACTACACAAATCACAATCTCCACGAACTTCAAATTCATCACATACAAACACACAAATTAATCATACATCCATAATAAAATGACAACATGCAAATAACTAAAATGAAATCACAAATCCTCCGCATATGTGTCATCCTGGTCGTCGTCTCGTCCAACATCTCGCGACGGATGATCCTGTATATCATTTAAAAAAATTAAAATCAAATCCTTAATAAAGAAATCAATTTTTCTTGAAAATTAAAAGCAAGATGTTTTTCATTTAAGTGAAATTGACGAATGACAATTTTAAACGTTTTGCTCAAATCGGTAGTCCAATTTGGACTCCGTCAGTTTCTACAAGTCACTCTCACCTTCCCGGTCGTGTTGGAGTCATTGACAAATTAATTGGACATATATTTCTTTATTTTTGACCCTCTTACACTCGATTAACTTGGTTCTATTTAGGAAATGTAAATTTGAGCATCGAGCTCAAATTTGGAGTCCAATTTGAACTCCGTCAGTTTCTACAGGTTACTTTCACCCCCCATGTCGTGTTGGAACAATCGATGGATTGATTGGACCTCTCTTTTCAATTTTGGACCCTCAAACCCAAGTTCATAGAGTTAAGAAAATGATATTTTCCCCTCCTCAATCTAAATTCTTATATTTTGTAAGATGATATTTAGAGTTAACAAATAGAAAATCAATCAAATAAAATACTTACCGGAGGCTGCTGTGCACGAGGTGCAGGAGGTGCAGGAGGTGCTCTATTACTAGCAAGTCCCAATTCTGTGAGCATCTGGGAGACGGTCTGAGAGACGATGGTTGAGATATTCTGAGAGACGGTCTCGTTGACGATCGCCCTAAACGTATCTGGAGTCATGGTCGGGGCGGCACTGGAAGAACCATCTGGGGCTGCTGGTGTGGTAAATGGAGAGGTCGCATGTGAGACCGAACTCGAGCATGATGATAACACCCTAGTCGTGCCCAAGCTATGTCCAAAACCATAAACATGGCCTTTCTTGGGTGCCCCAGATGCTGCAACCCAAATGTCAGGATCCAACTCTGGACGCTGACTGTCATCCCCGTACCTCTCATCCATTCCTCTACTATATGAGTCCTACAAAAAACAAAAAAATAAAACAAAATTATTCTACAGTTTAATCTTAAATGAAAACTATTAATGTATACACTTACCGCTACCTCCCGAGCTTTCTCACTAATGTAAGCATTTGTCCCTTTCTTCTTATGAGTATGATCAAAAAGTTCTTGAAATTGAGGTGGCCGCTTTAACTGTACTTCCTGTTATTCAAATAAATCACAGTTTATTATTAGATTAAAAAAAATACAAATGTAGAAGTGTACTTACCAATCTCGCTTTATGCGTTGCAAAGGAGACAGAGCCACCCGTGTGTACATTCGCTTCAGGATGCGCTGCTCTGTTTTACTTTGCTTTGTTTGAATTGTCATTCCATTTCTCCGTTCCCCAAATGTTGCACAGCTCCGTCCAATACTCCTTTCTCATCCACACAGGCCCATGCTCCTTCCATTGGTTCTTATCTGTACTTGTACATGCTCTTTCTGCATTTTTTCGGATATTGTGCATAAGATGTTTGAAATTTGCTCTTGCAGTAGTTGTCCATGCAGATCTAGCACGTAACTCATCTGAATGCTCTGTGAATCGATGATTCCTCTACATATTAACAAAAAATAAATTATATGTTACATAACAATAAGTGTGTTAAAATATAGCAGGAAAATGACTTAATATGATAAAATAAGATAAATACCAAGAACATAGTGAACAATAAATCCCGAACATCCATCGGAAAATCAGAAAAGTGACGGATGGGGCCTGGAAAATGTGCTTCAATTGACTTTGTAATAAATTGTGATGCTTGGGCTGGCTCTATTTTATTCCTGAAATTGAAAATATTAATACCACAATGATGAATAGATAACAAAAATAATGCATTACATACCCTTCATTTATCCACACTGCCCGCATCGTCTCATTATAACTGCCCTCCCCCTCGTGATGACTCGTCTCGTCATCAGCACGTACTATACGAAATGGACAAAAATAAATAAAACAAACTATCAAAAAAATATGGAAATGTAAATGAACATACCTGACTCAGCTGGAGGAGGTGTAGATCCACTCGCCATGTGTGATGGCGGTGCAGAGGCCGTCAATCTACCTGTTGTCAGTGGTAACGGTGCAGAGGTCGTGGGTCCTGTAAGGATAAGAATCAGATAGCACAAAAACATAAAGAATTATTTTAAACAAATACTACAATGCATTATACATGAAAGTATACATACCTACTACCGGTGGTAGCGGTGCAGAGGTCGGTGGTAACGGTGCAGAGGTCGTGGGTCCTGTAAGGATAAGAATCAGATAGCACAAAAACATAAAGAATTATTTTAAACAAATACTACAATGCATTATACATGAAAGTATACATACCTACTACCGGTGGTAGCGGTGCAGAGGTCGGTGGTAACGGTGCAGAGGTCGTGGGTCCTGTGAAAATAAGAATAAGATACCACAAAAATATAAAGAATTATTTTAAACAAATACTACAATGCATTATACATGAAAGTATACATACCTACTACCGGTGGTAGCGGTGCAGAGGTCGGTGGTAACGGTGCAGAGGTCGTGGGTCCTGTGAAAATAAGAATAAGATACCACAAAAACATAAAGAATTATTTTAAACAAATACTACAATGCATTATACATGAAAGTATACATACCTACTACCGGTGGTAGCGGTGCAGAGGTCGGTGGTAACGGTGCAGAGGTCGTGGGTCCTGTAAGGATAAGAATCAGATACCACAAAAACATAAAGAATTTTTTTAAACAAATACTACAATGCATTATACATGAAAGTATACATACCTACTACCGGTGGTAGCGGTGCAGAGGTCGGTGGTAACGGTGCAGAAGTCGTGGGTCCTGTAAGGATAAGAATCAGATACCACAAAAACATAAAGAATTATTTTAAACAAATACTACAATGCATTATACATGAAAGTATACATACCTACTACCGGTGTAGAAATGGAAGTAAATCTCCTCCCGCTACCCTCTCCCCTCCCACCTGAAGAAGTCCCACGCCGTCCTCGAACCATATCTTCAACTGGTAATAAAATACATGCATATTCATCAAATAGTGAAAGAAAGAAAGTTACAGAGTATTAAAATTTTAGGTAAAATTGTATACCATTAATCAAACATTCTGGACCTCATCTTCAGATGTTGGAGATATATCAAATTCAACATTCACATCTTCATTATCAGATTCATTTTGATCACTAATATATTCCTCCTCTTCGGAGTCCCCCAACTGTATTTCAGGTTGTTCTGGATCGACTTCTTCCACTTCATTCTCTTTAGATAAAGACAGTGCCTCCACAGATTCATCACTAGAAGCAGGCAACTCTACATCATCACCCAAGTCTGATTGAAAGAATTCGGCATTCACATCCAACTCTACTGTTTCAGTCAAATCCAACTCATAATCCGGGAAAAACCTTGTCTTAACCTTACAAACTGCCCACCAATCATTTCTTTCTTTATTTCTAGACGATGGATACTTTGTATAATAGACCTGCTGGGCTTGTGCGGCCAAAATGAATGGATCATAAGTATTCAATTTAGACTTATGTCTGATATCGACAATCCCATATGTTGTGTCATTTCGAACAGAATTGGGATCAAACCAATGACACTTGAACAGAAATATATGGTTGTCATCTCCGAGATATTGCAATTCTAAGATCTCGTCAATAATACCATAATAATCACGTTCGTTTTCATTATATGTACTTCCTTTCACACATACCCCGCTGTTCATTGTTGACTTATTCTGCCCATATTATCTAGTGTGAAATCTATACCCATTCACAATAAATGCTGGATATGTACGTGCAACTTTCGATGGGCCATAACTACTCTCTCGAATTCTTTGATCAGTAATAAAACCATTTTCAACCTACATATGGAGAGCACACTAGTCAGAATTTGTCATTGGCCTAACAAGGAGAAAGAGTAGTAATAATACTTACACGATATTTCAGCCAAGAAGCAAATGATTTTTCTCGTTCTTTTTCAACCTCCATGTCAGTGAGATATGGACATCTTTGGATTAATTCTGAGTCAAATTGTCTGTATTACGACCATTGGAGCATTATAGATGGAATGAAAAATAATAAGTTATAGACACAATGTAATGTGAGCAGAGAACTTACGCAACATAAGGTTCAACCTCCATACAATTTAAAAGGATGTACATTTCTGCACAGTGCAATTCTCTATCATTTAGCATCCGACTCGAAGAACGTCCATACGCACGTCCAGGATACTTAAATATAGACAGCCGCTCAGAGTGAACGGAGTCTCCCCCATCATCATTACGTGGTGGCCGAGTACGACGAGTTTGTACCTCAGGTTCAAAGTACATTGAACAGAAATTTGATATTTCTTCCATAATGTACGCCTCCGCAATGGAACCCTCTACTTTTGCCTTGTTGCGAACTTTCATTTTCAATTCATGCATGCACCTACCAGAATGTTCATAAGATAATGAAAAACACATCAACATCTAATTGAATTATGAGGAGAAAATATATATATATTACCTCTCAAATGGATACATCCATCTAAATTGTACTGGCCCTCCTACTTTAGCCTCATATGGTAAGTGTATAAGCAGGTGCTCCATTGAATCAAAGAATGAGGGTGGAAATATCTTTTCCAATCTACAAACTGTCGTGATCACATTCTGTTCAATAGTTTCCACATCTTCATACCTGAGCTCTGATGCACATAAAATTTTTAAAAACTGACTTAACTCAGTCACTGCTCCCCATATATCGGCTTCGGCATCATATCACGAAATACAATAGGTAACAACCTCTGCATGAACACATGACAGTCATGACTTTTCATTCCATATATTTTCCCCTCATTTGTATTCACGCAACGAGCAATGTTAGACACATAACCATCTGGAAATCTCAATTGTTTTAGCCAAAAGCATACTTCTAATTTAATCTGTGCAGCTCCAAGGGCGTAAATTGCTTTCGGTTTAACTGTTTTACCATTTCTATCAATAAGTTCCAGTTCTGGACGTTTACAATGTATTTTCACGTCTAAACGAGCATTCACATTATCCTTTGTTTTGCCTTTTATGTCCATAATAGTGTTGAACACATTATCAAAGACATTCTTCTCAACATGCATGACGTCGAGGTTATGTCGTATAAGAAGAGTTGACCAATAAGGCAATTCCCAGAAGATACTTTTTTTGACCCAGTTGTGATCCTTCCCAAATCCAGGGAGCTGTCTTGTGCTGCTCGACAATTGTGCTATATCTGGTAAGTTCTGTACACTTGCTGCTAAATGTGGACCAGACAACCGTTCAAAATCAGCTTCTTCCAATTCAATTCTGTTCTTTAAGAATGCATCTTTTTGCCTTCTAAACGGATGGTCCCTTGGTAGAAATCGTCGATGACAATCAAACCAGCATGACTTGCCACCATGCTTAAGTACAAATGATTTGGAACTGTCCATACAGTAAGGACATGCTAGTTTTCCATGAGTGCTCCAGCTAGATAACATTCCATATGCAGGAAAGTCGCTTATTGTCCACATCAATGCAGCCTTCATAGTGAAATTTTATTTTCTGGATGCATCATAGGTAGTAACCCCATCAGTCCATAACAATTTCAACTCATCAATCAACGGCCTGAGATATATGTCTAATTTTTTCCCAGGATTTTTTGGACCAGGGATCAATAATGATAGAAATAAATGCTCTCGTTTCATGCACATATTTGGCGGAAGATTATATGGTGTCACGAAAATTGGCCAGCAAGAGTAGGAAGTCACTGAACCTCCAAATGGATTGAATCCATCAGTACATAAACCCAGCCTTACATTACGCGACTCTTTTGAGAAAGTAGGGTGAGCACGGTTAAAGTGACTCCAAGCTTCGGCATCTGCAGGATGACTGATTACATTATGTTGTCGACGTACTCTTTCCGCATGCCATCTCATATGTTGAGCTATCTTTGGTGACATATACATTCTCTGCAATCTCGGTGCAATAGGAAAATACCGCAATGACATATATGGTATATCTTTTTGCTTTGAATTGTCCCCTTTCTTAGGCTTGAATCTATCATGACCACATATGGAACATGATACCTTACTTTTATCCTCATTATAATATAGCATGCAATGATTAGGACATGCATCTATTTTCTCATATCCAAGCCCTAAGTCAGTGACCATCTTCTTTGCACGATAAAAATTTTCAGGTAATTTCTCATCTTGTGGCAACATACTTTTGATAATCAGTAACAAACGATCAAAACAAATCTCACTGATGTGAAATTCAGATTTCAAGTTCAATAATTGTGACACCGCAGACAGTCGAGAGTGATTTTGACATCCATTCCACAATGGCTCATCAGCATCTTTGAGTAGCTGATAAAATCTTTCAGCTGTCTTGTTTGGGGGTTCTTCATTGTGTACATGCTCCTCATGAACATTGAATTCTGGACCAGCAGCATCTATGACCATATCAACATATGAACTTCCACTTCCTCTATTGGCAGGCTCGTAGGACCACAATGTTTCACCATGACATATCCAGTTTGTATAATCTTTAACAAACCCCTTTCTGTATAAATGACGTTGTACATCCCATGTTGTCAGCCACTTCAAATTCTTACAGACTACACAAGGACATCGGATACGACCCTCACAATCTACAGCTTCAATAGGATTTCTCAAAGTAAACTGAATGAATCTCTCAACTCCATTTTTAAATTCCATAGACACCACCTGATCAACTAGTCTACGGTACATCCATGAACGATCTTCAGACATTTTCCCTATGCGAATGAAATGTAAACACACAAAACTTTAACATGTTTAACAAAATAAAAAGTCCAACCCTTTCCTCACATCCTCCATCTCTGCCATTTTAAATAGGACGGAAATATCATTTAGATTTTCACTTTTTAACCCATCTGTGAAGGTTTGATCGCACGATTAATTACTATATGTGTTGTGTTATTTGCTAAAAATTTCGGCAGCATCTCCCCACACCTCTCCGATATACCACAAAATATTTATTGATTAAGAAATTTTCTTAAACACTTACTAATAAGTGGTTAAGAAATTAATCAAAATCAATAAAGGTATATCAGAGAGGAGTGAGAAGACGCATCCAGCCAAAATTTTTAACAAACAACACAAACACATATAGTAATTAACCACCTAAGTGCGATCAAACATTCACAGACTGTCCAAACGGGACAATTCAAGACTTTGAGTTAGATATACACATTCTCATCATTCAAAATGAGAACGTGCACATCAATCCCAAAGTCTTGAACGGGTAGATTGATTGACACGGGTTTAACACGCTCTCCTAAGATGCGTGCAATGTTAGGTTGCACCCACGCATCTCAGCTCACATACAACACCTAACTAATTACATATTGACAAGATAATAACACATTCTAAAAACATAGCAGTAACATGTTAAAATAAAATTCATGCTCTTATGAATGTGCTGGAAATGCTGCAAGTAACACCCAACTATCTCTAGCTTCATATATAATTACTATTTTAGAAATGCTACAAGTCTAAATAACAAAAAAGAAAAAATAAACAACGGAACAGTGGTCTTCAGACACAGTATTCTGATTAGACAGAGCATGGATATATTGCAAGATACGTGATCAAACCGCCCAGCATCTAAATAAGGTTACGTGATCAAACCGCCCAGCATCAAACCGCCCAGTATCAACATAATGTAGCCAATTAAGGCTCAGAAGAAGGCTCAAAAATGGTTAAAATTGGGAGCATGTACACAAATGGAAATTAAGGAACCCCAATGTGACTAGCTTGTCTAATTGTGAAAGCAAGTACATGATCAGCATCCCCTGAGCCCCAAACCACATGCACATGCAATCCCTACTCTCATGACCCACCACCATGTGTGCTTGGAACTCAAAAGGTGCAAAAGAAAACAAACAAGAAGAAGGGAAAGAAAAAGTCATCAACAGCACCTAATCCTCATTCCTTCTTTCCCACTCTACCAAACCCCACAAGAAGTAGAAAAAGAAAAAAAATATCACATGAGAGGAATGATTCTACCAAACAGTGGATCCATCATGGTAACTATGTATGTCTGACAGAAACTATTCCCTTTTCAAAGGATTGTGAGATCCTTGTGATTGGTTGTTTTAGTGAAAATCTGATATCTAATAATGTTATCCCAATAAGCATTGACAAATCGCCCTTGTATGGAATCATGTCTTTTTAATTAAAAGAGATAAATCAATGTTGTTTGGACATAAACTCGTTTCATTTAAAAATATTTGTAAATACTTGAATAAATAATCCACTTTAAAAAATATAAATTTGACGAAAACTAATTATGATTTACCAGAAGGGGGGGCCCTGCGGAGGGGGAATCGGAGCCGGAGGGGGGACCGGAGCCGGAGGGGGGCCCTGCGGAGGGGGGACCGGAGCCGGAGGGGGGCCCGGAGCCGGAGGGGGGGCCCTGCGGAGGGGGAACCGGAGCCGGAGGGGTGGCCCTGCGGAGGGGGGGGCGGAGCCGGAGGGGGGGCCCGGCGGAGGGGGGACCGGAGCCGGAGGGGGGACCGGATGGGGAGGGGAGAGCCGCGCCGGAGGGGGAAACCAGATGGGGAGGGGAGAGCAGCGCCGGAGTAGGAAGGGGGGGCTCGGGCGGGAGGGGGCCGCAGGGGGAGGGGGGGCTCGGGCGGAGAGGGGCTCGGGCGGGAGAGGGGCCGCAAGGGGAGGGGGGGGCTCGGGCGGAGGGGGGCTCCGGCGGGAGGGGGCCGCAGGGGGAGGGGGGGCTCGGGCGGGAGGGGGCCGCAGGGGGAGGGGGGGCTCGGGCGGAGGGGGGCTCCGGCGGGGGTCCGCCTCACTTACCTGCGATGGCCGGTCCCCGCCGCCAGTCGCAGTCGTCCGTCCACCGCCGCTCGCCACGCCGGTCGTCCGTCCACCGCCGCTCGCCACGCCGCTCGCAGTCGTCCGTCCACCGCCGATGGGAGCTGGTCGCGGGGGGGCCGCAGAGGGAGGGGGGGCTCGGGCGGCGAGGGGGCAGCAGGGGGAGGGGGGGCTAGGGCGGAGAGGGGCTCGGACGGGAGGGCGCCGCAGGGGGAGGGGGGGCTCGGGCGGAGAGGGGCTCGGGCGGGAGAGGGGCCGCAAGGGGAGGGGGGGCTCGGGCGGAGGGGGGCTCCGGCGGGAGGGGGCCGCAGGGGGAGGGGGGGCTCGGGCGGAGAGGGGCTCGGGCGGGAGGGGGCAGCAGGGGGAGGGGGGGCTAGGGCGGAGAGGGGCTCGGACGGGAGGGCGCTGCAGGGGGAGGGGGGGCTCGGGCGGAGAGGGGCTCGGGCGGGAGAGGGGCCGCAAGGGGAGGGGGGGCTCGGGCGGAGGGGGGCTCCGGCGGGAGGGGGCCGCAGGGGGAGGGGGGGCTCGGGCGGAGAGGGGCTCGGGCGGGAGGGGGGCAGCAGGGGGAGGGGGGGCTAGGGCGGAGAGGGGCTCGGACGGGAGGGGGCCGCAGGGGGAGGGGGGGGCTCGGGCGGAGGGGGGATCGGGCGGGAGGGGTCCGCAGGGGGAGGGGGGGCTCGGGCGGGAGGGGGGGGACGCGGGGGGGAGGGGGGGGAGATGAGTGATCAGCGACCGCTTCGCGACCGAAATAAATTCGGTCGCAAGATCAGCGACCGATTAGAGACCGAAATAATTTCGGTCGCAGAATGAGTCTCAGACGTGCGACCGATTATATCGGTCGCTATATGGTCGCTATTTGGGATCGATTAGCGACCGATTTATTCGGTCTCTAATTCGGTCGCTATTGCCACTTTTTCTTGTAGTGATGACTCTTAGTCCTTGTGATTATTGTTTACTTGGAAAGCATCATAGAATTTCTTTTCGTTCTTCATCACAACGAAAAAGTTGCATTTTAGATTTGATTTATTCTGATGTTTGTGGTCGCTTTGAGGTGGAGTCCATGGGTGGAAATAGGTACTTTGTCACTTTCATTGATGATGCATCTAGAAAGGTGTGGGTCTATTTGCTGAGGACAAAAGATCAAGTGTTTCAGTCATTTCAAAATTTTCATGCTATGGTGGAAAGAGAGACAAGCAAAAAGTTGAAGTGTCTCCGCACAGATAATGGAGGAGAGTACATCTCCAAAGAATTTACAGATTATTGTGCAACCCATGGCATAAGACATGAAAGGACTGAACCAAGCACCCCACAGCATAATGGTGTAGCAGAAAGAATGAACAGAACCATTGTGAAAAGGTAGATGCATGTTTAGGATGGCAAAGCTACCAAAGAGCTTCTGGGCTGAAGCTGTTCGCACTGCTTGCTATTTGATAAAAAGATTCCTTCTGTTCCTTTGGATTTTGAAATTCCAATGAAGATTTGGTCAGGGAAGGAGGTATCCTACAATCACTTGAAAGTGTTTGGATGCAAGGCATTTGTGCATGTCCCCAAGGACCAAAGGCGGAAACTTGATGACAAAGCCATTCCTTGTATTTTCTTAGGCTATGGAAATGAAGAGTTTGGCTTCAGGTTATGGGATCCAGAAAAGAAGACAGTAGTCAGACAGAGAGATGTTATCTTTTATGAAGATCAGAATATTGAAGACATCAAAGAAACAAAGTTGAAAGGTCAATCTTCCTACAGTGCTCCAGATTCTCGCCCATTCCTTCTCCAGTGCAAGAGCTTACAGATGGAGAAGAAATGCAAGGTGAAGATGACAGTGATGAAATACCAGAATTGGGTGACATTGATGATGAGCCAGAGCAGGAGGTTTCTGAGCAGGGGGAGCATCAAGAGTTAGAGATCAGGAGGTCTTCCAGAGCGCTACATCCATCATCAAAATATCCTCCCTCTCAGTATATGTTGCTTACTGAGGAGGGGGAGCCAGAAAGCTTTGAGGAGGTGCAATCTCATAAAGACAAAGATAAGTGGTTCAAAGCCATGCAGAGCGAGATGAATTCACTTAAGCTAAATAATACTTATGAGTTGGTGGACCTTCCTAAAGGCAGAAAAGCATTGAAGAACAAGTGGGTTTTCAAGCTGAAAAAGGATGTCAATGCAGAGTACTTGAAGTATAAAGCTAGATTGGTAGTGAAAGGTTTTGCACAAAAACAGGGAATTGATTTTGATGAAATATTTTCTCCTGTTGTGAAGATGACTTCTATCAGGGTGGTTCTAGCTTGGTTGCAAGCTTAGACTTGGAGCTTGAGCAGATGGACGTGAAGACTGCCTTCTTCATGGTGATTTGGAGGAAGAGATCTATATGGTACAACCAGAAGGTTTTGAAGTGAAAGGTAAGGAACACATGGTATGCAGGTTGAAGAAAAGCTTGTATGGATTAAAGCAGGCACCTAGACAGTGGTACAAGAAATTCGACTCATTTATGGTGAGCCATGGGTACCAGAGGACAGTTGCAGATGCATGTGTTTACTTTAGAAAATTATCAGATGTGAACTTCATTATCCTTTTGCTTTATGTTGATGATATGTTGATTGTTGGTCAGATACTCAAGAGATTGATAAATTGAAAGCAGATTTGTCAAAGTCCTTTGACATGAAAGACTTGGGACCAGCATGCAGAATATTGGCATGGATATCTTTCGTGACAGGAAAATCAAGAAATTATGGTTGTCACAAAGAAATTATATTGAACGGGTGCTTGACAGGTTCAATATGAAGAATGCCAAGTCTGTGAGTACTCCATTAGCAGCTCATTTTAAGCTCAGCAAGAAGTCATGTCCTCTTCTACGGAAGATATGAGAGAGATGGAGAGCATTCCTTACTCCTCAGCAGTTGGGAGTTTGATGTATGCAATGGTCTGCACCAGACCTGACATTGCACATGCAGTTGGTGTAGTGAGTAGATTCCTTTCTAATCCAGAGAAAGAGCACTGGGAAGCAGTGAAGTGGATCTTCAGATACTTGAGAAGCAACTCAGTGTGTGCTTGACATTTGGGAGTTCAGAACCAGTTCTAGAAGGCTTTACAGATGCTGATATGGCAGGTGATCTTGATCACAGAAAATCAACCTCAGGGTGCTTATTTACTTTTGCAGGGGGAGCTGTGTCCTGGCAGTCTAAATTGTAAAAATATGTTGCTTTATCTACTACTGAGGCAGAGTATATTGCAGCAACTGAAGCAGGGAAAGAGATACTTTGGCTGAAGAGATTTCTGCAGGAATTGGGTTTGAAGCAAGAAGAGTATGTGATTTTTTGTGACAGTCAGAGTGCTATGGATTTGAGCAAAAACTCCACAATCACTCCCGTACAAAGCACATTGATGTGAGATACCATTGGTTGCGAGATGCTATAGAGCAACAACAGATGAAGCTGAAGAAGATTCATGCAGACAAAAATCCTTCTGATATGATGACAAAGGTGGTTCCTAGAGAGAAGCTAGAGTTATGTCGACGACTGGCTGGCATGGACTCCCGGTGAGGAGTCATTTTAGTTCTACCTCCCTCTATGGGCTGGAGGGGGAGATTGTTGATGCGGTCCAGCCCATTGTGGGCTCATGATAAGTGATAGGGGGTGAGGTATAACATACCCCCACCTTTCCTTTACCCTACACATCCGAGACCACCAAAAAAAAGCACAACACACAGGTGCAGCAGCATCAAAACGACAGCAGACAGCGGCGACTTCCTCTTCCGGCGGCGGTGTTCTTGCGGGAAAGAGAGGAAGAAAAGAGGAAGAGGAAGAGGAAGGGAAGAGGAAGAAGAAAAGTGGGAGAAAAAAGTTAGCCCGGTGAACTCGGGTATTTTGTTCTCTCACTTTGGGGATTTATCCCGGTTGAGGTATTCTCACATCCCTCCATTCTATTATATGTATACCTCAAGATTTGGACAAATCTTGAGAGAAGAAAACTTTGTATTGCTATTTCTACATAGTGGATCACTGTCGGTTTGCCCCGTGGTTTTTCCCTCTCCATGTCGAGGGAGGATTTTCCACGTTAAAAATCCGGTGCATTTTGTGTGTGATTGTTCTTGTGTTGGTTTGGTGTTTTCGACTCGGATCCGTACGTGTGTGGATGCCGTAGAAATTATTGTGGTTGCACAGATCCGCCGAAGGTGTGCGGATAGAATTTATTTCCGTGTTGATTTCTCCGACTAAACATATATTTGTGCCTAGTATATTTCTTGTAGCTCCCCAACATTACGATCCTCCACCGCATTATACCCTGCAAGGGGGAGCAAACATATAAATGTGTGTGTGTATATATATATATACACACACATATACACGTCTAGGTGAAATTAAACAAATAAATAATTAAAACTCTGTATGCACATTATATTTTACCCATTTTTTAATAAGTAAGGATTATTTTAAACACGTCCCATCTTATCCTATCTCCTCCTCACGTGCAAGTCGATTTGGACTGTGACACGGCCGAGATCATAATAATGGGTTCCGATGATATCATCGTTTTAGAAAGTATTGAATTGGAACGCCCGACTCAAAATTTTAAATACGGAGAGAATTTCACTATTATAATCATATTATATTTTATCTCGCTTGTAATGTAAGTCTATTCTAACAACGGATATTGGCTGCCGTATATGAGAAGTGAACAAGGATATATGAGAGCTAACCATGAGACGCCGCAGCAGCAGCAGCATCGGCAAAGAGGACAAGAGAGAGGAGCAGCAGCCATGGAGGCAGACTTGCTTGAAGCCATCTGATTACAAAAAAATGAAAAAAGAAATACAAACAAAGTGATGCAGGTTAATCAGAAGGCGAGAAATGTAGGTGAAGGAGCCAAATTTTTGTTGCATTCATTCATGGTAGACGCACCTCTCCGATCGTTGTTTGGTGGTGAGGCTCGGTTGTGCTTCCTGGGTAGCCTGCAAGGGCCACATTTATATATGTGAGTACTGACTGGTAAGGCATGCCAAAGATGATGAGGCAGAGAAGAACCAAAAGATACGACAGCAAATGTGAAAGATACGATACCAAGATACGTCTTTAACGATAATGCTTCTCACCATCGTATATATCTTGGCTCGGAGTTGCGTCTTTAAATGCAGACCTGATGCAAAGATTCGCCAACGAGTCGTTTGTGGGATTTGCAATCCATCTCTTTTTGTTGATGTTGTTGTTGCTGCATGTTCTTTTAGTGAGATGCGCAATTCAATTCACTCCTTCATTAGTGAATATATTTCACTGGGTTTTTTTGATTGTGAATTACAATTCAAGGGTCAGTGAGTTAAGTGTGAATTCATTGAGAATTGAATTCGTATTTTATTGGGTGCAAGTGAGAATTTATTCGAAATTGAATTCAAGTTTTAGTGTAGTAAAGAATTCATGCTTGTTGTAGCAGCAGAAAGGAGAATGGGAGGCGATGAATCTGCAAGAGGCGAGATCGAGGGACTTCTCGGCACAAATCTTCCCACAGGAACAACCCCCGGAAGAAGAAGAAAAGCAACTTCACTTCTTCTTTTTTTTTTGGATACTAACCTGCCATATATCACCGAATGTAATTATGTATAAAAAAATGAGTGCACACCGAATCACAATGTTGAAATCTGAATAGAGAAGCAAACATGACGGTCATATATATTAATTGATAGCATGCATACATGCAAACTCTCTTCAGTCAATCTAATTTAATCGGTTTGTTTTAGTCTTAGGATAGTGAAATCGATGTGAGAGAGTGATGTGAGTCCCATCGCTCTCTCACACACAGAGTCGTTAACCGTGGTCGGTTAGCGCACTCGACCCGAATCATGAGATAGATCCTTTTTGTATGCATGGGTATTCAGTGGCTTAACCTGTTCCTTCGGGCCCTATTTGCTAATCGAGTGAGATTAACGCACTGGACCTCCCATGATTCGAAGGTACCAAAGCCTTTACATGTTCTCAAGATGTCATATTAACTAAAACATGCACAAAAATGTCAAGCAACACTAGAACCACCGCCAGTTTGGTGCAGCAAGGCATCAATCTCATCTCCATCCACCACTTTGAGTTCATCTGGGGTCTGTTCTTCCTGAAGTTGCCTACGAAAAGGAATGCAATAGAATCCACAGACTGTTACAATATGCATCCATCAGCTTGTGCAGTTGAGTGCTATGCTTAATCCTACAGAACCCCTCATTTCCATCCTGGCCATTAACCTTGAGGTTGATGTGTGCTGACTGCTCTGCCGGCTTCTTGTCCTCCGCTTGCGACGGATTCTCGGACATCCTTACTCCCTCGATGAGATCAAAAACCCTAGAAAAGGTGCCATGCTAGGGTTTACAGAGAGCTTCTGCGATCTAACGAAAGGAGAAAAGGGAAGAGAGGGCACAACAACTGTAGGAGGAAGGAGCGATGTGAACAAGAGTCCTACTTGGAGTGGAGTAGGAGATAAGACAACTTGTCGGAATTAAATTCTCGAGTATCTGGGTGAGAAATAAATTCCTCACTTTTGTTCTTCTATCTCTTTCTTAATGGGGATCGTAGATTCTTAGAGAAATATGATTCCCCAATACTAATATATGGTTCACTAATCTTAGATTTTGATTCTCATCTCATGTGAATTAAAATTCTCATTTCACTAACCCCTTGTTTAACAATGGGGTAGGATAATGTATTCGAGCCCAGGGGTTTAAATACAATGCCCGATGATCGATCAGATAGCTTTCATGTGTGTGAGGAGTGTTCCGCATCTCTCTGTCATGAGATAGCGTATCTTAACCCATCCTAACATAATAACAAAGTCAGCCTTATTTTTCATCTCATCTCTTTCTACGGTGAACTAGCACCTAAGGAATGTTTTTCCCACCTAATCTCTCTCTCTCTCTCTCTCTCTCTCTCTCTCTCTCTCTCTCTCTCTCTCTCTCTCTCTCTCTCTCTCTCTCTCTCTCTCTCTCTCTCTCTCTCTCTCTCTCTCTCCACACGTGAGAATAAAAACTCCAATTTCTACATTATTAATACTAGTTGAAGTGCACGTGCAAATGCCCGTTTGATTTTGTAAAAGACAAGACGTAGGAGATTTGTACTAGCAGAGTTAATTGACAATCTAAACAAATTTAATTAGTTGATTTTAAAATTAAGTTATATAGATTCAGATAAATAATTTCCACATCTTGTTTAGTTGAAATCTCATTACACGAATTCTGAATATGTTGGGCATTCAGCCCATTGCGACCGCCCGGTCACTTCCGGTCGACCGGTTTTCCCAGGGAGCTAAGTCCTGGTTGTCTGAGAATTTCCGGTCGACCGGAAATGTAGGTCCGGTCGACCGGTAGCCCCGAGGCAGCCAAAGTTGACATTTTGCTCCATGTCCGAAATGGAATCCTTTCCTTGGTTTATTTAATCCCAAAAGTCATGGGATTAGGCAGGTTTGGTGGATCTGGTCCCTGGGTTGTCCCTTGACCATCCTAGATGTATAAAACATCTTATTGGGGGTCTAATACCTAGATCAAAAAAGGTGTTTTTTAAGGAAGCCATCAAGAGAGAAAAGAGGGGTTACTGTAGCTCCGGGAAGAAGGTGTTGCAGAAGAAGAAGAAGAAGAACAAGGGAAGATCTTCATCAGCTGAACAGGTTTCTCACTACAGGGAAGATCAGGTTTGCAGTGTGCTAAGCTGTGATCAAGTAGGAGAGTTTAGTTTGTTGGAATCCCAGTTGTTCTCTTGTAATCAAACTCAAATCTTGGCAAGAGATTTGAGTTATTTGTACTTTCATTATTGTTCAT
Organism: Amorphophallus konjac; assembly: GCA_022559845.1. Classification (NCBI taxonomy): domain Eukaryota; kingdom Viridiplantae; phylum Streptophyta; class Magnoliopsida; order Alismatales; family Araceae; genus Amorphophallus; species Amorphophallus konjac. The sequence goes on along the minus strand of JAHNEJ010002289.1, from coordinate 179,684 downwards.
AGTGAAGATTTCTCTGTGGCTTGCCCGTGGTTTTTCCCCTTCGCATTGGAGGGGTTTTCCACGTAAATCTTGGTGTTCATGTGGTTGTGTTCCGATTGATTTTTCCGCTGCGTTATTCGGTCGTTCTAGATTTGTTCGTACACATAAGCTTGGGATTCATTCCCATCAACTGGTATCAGAGCCACCTTACAGGTTATTAGATCAGTTTGATTATTTGTGTATGAACATGGAGGCCGGTAACTCATCCCGTATGATCAGTTTAAACGGAAACAACTGGATGATATGGAAACCAAGAATGGAGGATCTCTTGTATTGCAAGGATCTGTATGGTCCGTTGCTAGGAGATAGTGGAAAGCCCGAAACAACGACACCCGATGCTTGGAAAATGTTAGATCGGAAAACTGTCGGGTTTATTCGACAATGGCTTGATGATAGTGTTTTTCATCATGTTTCCACTGAGAGTTCTGCACACTCTCTATGGAAAAAGTTGGAGGGTCTTTATGAAAGAAAAACAGCTGGAAATAAGGCTTTCATGATTAGAAAGCTTGTCAACTTGAAGTTTAAAGAGGGAACTTCTATTGCCGAGCATTTGAATGAAATGCAGAGTATTACTAACCAGTTATCCTCTATGAAGATGTCTCTTGATGATGAGTTGCAGGCATTGTTACTTCTCAGTTCGTTGCCAGAAAGCTGGGAGACACTGGTGGTCTCTCTCAGCAATTCTGCACCAAATGGAGTTGTCTCCATGAGTCAAGTAACAAGCAGTTTGTTGAATGAAGAGTTGAGAAGAAAGAATTCAGGAATTTCTCACAGTGATTCACAGGCACTCGTCTCAGAGAATAGGGGAAGGTCAAAATCCAGAGGGAGAGGAACTTCACAGAAAAGTAGAAGTAAGTCTAGACCAAGAAAGGATGTTACTTGCTACAACTGTGGAGAAAAGGGACATTTCAAGAATCAGTGCAGGCAACCGAAGAAGAACAAGAAAAAGGGAAAAGAAGTAGAGAATGCAGAGTCAAAAGACAATGTCACAGCTACAGCACAAGTGATGATTATCTGATTTTGTCTACTTCTGATGATATTTTTTCTTGTGTATGTCAGGACCTCGAGTGGGTGATTGACACAGGTGCTTCTTACCATGCTACACCACGGAGGGAGTTCTTTGCCACCTACAAGGCTGGAAACTTTGGTGTCGTCAAGATGGGAAACCATGGGACGGCAGACATCATTGGCATGGGCGACATTCATATAAAGACCAATCTTGGTTGCAAGTTGGTACTTAAGGATGTGAGGCATGTGGTTGATTTGAGGCTGAATTTAATTTCAGTTGGAAAGTTAGATGATGAAGACTATGATAGCAGATTTCACAAGGGTAAATGGAAGCTTAGCAAGGGTTCTCTTATTGTTGCTACCGGAAAGAAATGTCACACCTTATACAGGTTGCAGGTTCAAGCTTGTGGTGATCAGTTGAATGCTACTGAGAAAGATTCCAGTATGGAGTTGTGGCATAGGAGACTGGGACACATGAGCGAGAAGGGATTGCAGGTTCTTTCCAAGAAAGAAGTCTTACCAGACTTCAAAGGTACACATCTGAACTCATGTATTGATTGTTTGGCTGGAAAACAACATAGAGTTTCCTTTACCAGTTCTGCATTGTCTAGAAAGATGCATGCCTTGGATCGTGTCTATACAGATGTATGTGGCCCTTTAAAAATAAAAACTCCTGGTGGATCAGTTAATGTTCCAGGTATCAGTGGTGCACTCTACTTTGTCACCTTTATAGATGATTTTTCAAGGAAAGTTTGGGTTTATGCTTTGAAGACTAAAGATCAAGTTATTGATGTTTTCAAGGAGTTTCATGCCAGGGTTGAAAGGGAGACAGAGAGACAGCTGAAATACATAAGGTCAGATAATGGTGGTGAGTATACAGGGTCGTTTAATGCTTATTGCAGGTCACAGGGCATTCAGCATGAGATGACAGTTCCTGGTACACCTCAGCACAATGCAATTGCAGAGAGGATGAACCGCACCATCATGGAAAAGATCAGATGTATGCTCTCACAAGCCAAGCTACCCAAAAGATTTTGGGATGAGGCATTGAGGACTGCAGTTGATGTGATCAACTTGTCACCCTGTACAGCTCTAGATGGTGATGTTGCTGAACATGTATGGTCAGGAAAAGATGTCTTCTACAAGCACTTGAGAGTGTTTGGCTGTCGTGCATTTGCACATGTCCCAGACATTGAAAGGTCCAAATTGGATGGTAAGACAAAAGAATGTATTTTTCTTGGGTACTCACGTGATGAATTTGGTTACAGGCTTTGGGATCCAGTAAAGCAGAAATTATTCAGAAGCAGAGATGTGATTTTCTTTGAAGATCAAACTTTTGAAGATTTCAAGAAAAAGGTACCAGCCAAGGCTTCTGAAGAAGGCTTAGCAGATTGTGATCCAATTTCCCCTCCAGTATGTCAGGGTGATGGGGGAGATCAACAGGAAGATGATGCAGAGGCATATGTTGACTTACCTGCAGAACATGTGCAGCAGGAAGTAGATGAGGAGCAACCTCCTATAGAACTTCAGCCGAGAAGATCTTCCAGAGAACATCAGCCTTCCAAAAGGTATCCTACAGATGAGTATGTAATGCTTACTGATGCAGGTGAACCGGAGTGTTACCAAGAAGCAATGCAAAGTGAGCAGAAGAATGAGTGGTTAGAAGGTATGCAGGAAGAGATGGATGCTCTGCAGAAGAATCACACATATGATTTGGTACAACTACCAAAGGGGAGAAAGGCATTGAAGAACAAATGGGTTTTCAAATTGAAGACTCATGAGCATTGTTCTCAACCAAAATACAAGGCCAGATTGGTTGTAAAAGGCTTTGGTCAAAAGTAAGGTATTGACTTTGAAGAAATTTTTTCTCCTGTTGTAAAAATATCTTCTATTCGTGTTGCTCTAAGTTTTGCTGCTAGCCTGGACTTGGAGGTTGAGCAGCTGGATGTGAAGACAGCTTTCCTCCATGGTGATTTAGAAGAGGAAATGTATATGGAGCAACCAGAAGGATTCGAAGTCATAGGTAAAGAGAATCTTATCTGCAGATTGAGAAAGAGCTTGTATGGACTGAAGCAAGCTCCAAGGCAGTGGTACAAGAAGTTTGATTCATTTATGGCTGAAAATGAATACAAAAGAACGGCTTCAGATCATTGTGTATACATCAAATGGTTTGGTGAGAATTTCATTATTCTCTTATTATATGTTGATGACATGCTTATCCTTGGGAAAGATATGTCTATGATTGACAGGCTGAAGAAGGAACTTAGCAAGTCCTTTGCAATGAAGGACATGGGGCCAACAAAGTAAATACTAGGCATGCAGATTTCTCGTGACAGAAAAGCGAAGAAAATATGGTTGTCACAGGAGAAATACATTGAGAAGGTATTGGACAGGTTTAGTATGAGCAATGCAAAGCCAGTTGGTTCTCCTTTTGCAGGTCATTTTAAGTTGTGCTCAGAGCAGAGTCCAACAAATGAAGAGGAGAAGGAGAAAATGCAGAAAGTCCCTTATGCTTCAGCAGTCGGAAGTCTGATGCATGCAATGGTATGTACGAGGCCGGATATAGCGTATGCAGTGGGTGTTGCTAGTAGATTTCTTGCAAATCCAGGAAAGGAACACTGGGCAGCAGTAAAGTGGATATTTAGATATCTCAGGGGTAGCTCCAAAATTTGTTTAAGTTTTGGGGGCGGGTCACCTGTTCTCACAGGTTACACAGATGCAGATATGGCGAGAGATATTGATACAAGGAAGTCCACATCAGGTTTTGTTCTTACTTTTGCAGGGGGAGCTGTGTCATGGCAATCCAGGTTGCAAATGTGTATTACGCTCTCCACCACAGAGGCGGAATATATTGCTGCTACAGAGGTTTGCAAAGAGATGCTGTGGATGAAAGAATTCTTACATGAATTGGGGCTGAAACAAGAAAGCTATGTGGTGTACTGTGATAGCCAAAGCGCCATCCACTTATGCAAGAACCCAACTCTTCATTCCAAGTCAAAACACATTGATGTCAGATATCACTGGATTAGAAATGTGTTTGAAGAGAAGTAACTGAAGCTTCAGAAAGTTCACACAGATGACAATGGGGCAGACATGTTGACGAAAACTTTGCCAAAAGAAAGGCAAGAGGTTTGCCGACGCCTGGTCGGCATGACTACACACTGAGGAGTCACGGGGCAGCCTCCCTTATGGGCTGAAGGGGGAGGTTGTTGGGCATTCAGCCCATTCCGGTCGACCGGCCGGGATTTCCGGTCGACCGAAACCGGTCGACCGCCCGGACACTACAGGTCGACCGGTTTTCCCAGGGAGCTAAGACTCGGTTGTCTGAGAATTTTCGGTCGACCGCCAGTGTAGGTCCGGTCGACCGGCAGCCCCGAGGCAGCCATCTTTGACCTTTTGTTCCATGTCCGAAAAGGAATCCTTTCCTTGGTTTATTTAATCCCAAAAGTCATGGGATTAGGCAGGTTTGGTGGATCTGGTCCCTGGGTTGTCCCTTGACCATCCTAGATGTATAAAACATCTTATTGGGGGTCTAATACCTAGATCAAAAAAGGTGTTTTTCAAGGAAGCCATCAAGAGAGAAAAGAGGGGTTACTGTAGCTCCGGGAAGAAGGTGTTGCAGAAGAAGAAGAAGAAGAACAAGGGAAGATCTTCATCAGCTGAACTGGTTTCTCACTACAGGGAAGATCAGGTTTGCAGTGTGCTAAGCTGTGATCAAGTAAGAGAGTTTAGTTTGTTGGAATCCCAGTTGTTCTCTTGTAATCAAACTCAAATCTTGGCAAGAGATTTGAGTCCTATGTACTTTCATTATTGTTCATAGTGAAATTTTCTTCTGTGACTTGCCTGTGGTTTTTCCCCTTCGCATTGGAGGGGTTTTCCACGTAAATCTTTGGTGTTCATGTGGTTGTGTTCCGATTGATTTTTCCGCTGCGTTATTCGGTCGTTCTAGATTTGTTCGTACACATAAGTCGGGATTCATTCCCATCAGAATAAACATGATAATCAACTTTCAATTGTTTGCATTCAAACATTATTTTTTATTATTTGTTTTAAAATTTTATTTAGCTGAGTTATTATCACTCACCATGAACTTGCATTTGAAGATTATTTTCCATTTTATTGATTGTGATAATAAGCAATAGCTATGTGCAACTGTGCATGGTACAAAGACATGATAGTTCAGATGCATTGCCCTTTTTATCTCCCCCCCTTCTTACATGAAAGGTCACGCGTGGTCATGTCTAGGGCGGAAAGGAAAACTTAGGAAGTAATGCTTAGTTTATATTTGGGTGTAATTACAAACCTAGGCTGTGCACTAATTAAGTAAATATTTTTTTAAAAAAATGTAACATAGGGCGGAAGTCATTCTAACTTATCGTACAAGACACACTTCGATCCAACGGTCACGAAAAATCCAAAACAAAAAAACCGATTTTGGAACCATTGGGTTCAACACTATTCACTTGATATAATTTTTTTAAAACTTTTTTTAAACTGTCAGATGAGGATCTGTTTTTAGAACAAGCAAAGATGACTTGAGACTCACGTTATCTAATTTTTTTAAAGAAAAGATTTATTTGCAGCACCTCGGTGCACACGAGTTAAAAATTAACCCAGATCTACACTAAGCATTGCTAAAAGTTGGGAGCGGTGAGAGGCAAGAGATTATATATATATATATATATATTTATATATATATATATATATATATATATATATTTATATATATGGAAACAAATGCTCCACGTACACCTCTGCTCAAGATATTTTCCCAATTTCAAAAGATTCTCAAAATCATTATCTTTACTTGGATGATTTCCATTCTCCATGTTAATGCAACTTCAGCCTTAATTAGGTTTAATAATGCTCAATAATTAAATGTTTGTGGAGCAGGGATGCCAATTATAGCAACAGATAATCTGTCACTTGACCATTTTATTAACTTTGGGAAGAGCAAGTAGAAGAATCGGTAGATATTATTAAGAATAGTTTTGTACAGTCCCTTCATATTTTTATTATTAATATTATCGATCCAAGGGCTGATATTATTAAGAATACTATTAGTATTATTGATACTATCCTTTCATATCTACCATTAAAAATACTAGGAATATCATGCTACCCCGCCGTTACATAGGTCGGCTTGTAACTCGGCCCATGACCGACCAGGCCCAAAAGCCCAGGGGCTGGCCCAATGTAATAATGGCTCTACATCTTTATTATAAGAGAAAGACTTGCTGCACACGTTGGGTGTATAGGGTGTGATGCATATCTTACATGTGTAATATCTTTAATTTTTTTAAAAAATTGTTAGAGTAATTTTGAAGGGGAGCAGGTCGTTCTCCCTACTTCGTTAACTGTTTTTACGTGTGATAAGTGCATAAGGGAGAAGAGGGAGAGCAAGCCGCTGCCCCTACTTTATCTGTGAGAAGCGAAGGAGAGCGTAGTAACTTGTCGGCCGCTGCCGCCCCCACACTCATCCCTCTCTCCCTGCTCTTCACATCACCTCCTCTCGACTTCACTAAAGGAGGAGTAATGCACACTGATTTGCTATATGTGTTGCACCCTTAGATCTACTCCTTGGGGGAGTCGTCATCCCATAGTTATTTAGCTAGACTTTGACTTTGAGGAAGATATTACTGTCGTCGTTGGGTCTTGGAGTGTGAATTTTGAAGGATACACTATGGTAGTCTACTATCCGTAATCTTCACGACACTATACGCGGGCCAATTATCGTTTCCATTGTGCACAAGTATGTCCTAAACTCGACCCATATTAATTGTGTGAATTACTCGAGTTTTATCAACAATGATTAATATTAAGAAATAAATAATAAATTAAATATAACAAAATAATGCGACATCAGATTAGGTTATGATTATAGATAAGCTTGTAGCTACGGGTGTCGTAGCACTTCCTCATTAGATTCAGATGCAAAGTTGTACGTCTGCTCCATAAAATGCCCATTAATTTGCATCGCAACTGAGAACACTAGCTAGCTCAAGTACTACGTGATCGGATGCTTAATCCTTCATTACCCCAACATCAATTAACGATACCCATCCTACGTACGATATTGGAGGAGTAATCTCTAATAATTATTAAGCTCTTATTTTTGAATCCCAAACTCATGAGTTGAGACTACACATGTCATCCTCATCGCATGTTCAGGCATGCATGCACCAGATTGCCATGCACGGACCTGGTCGTCATATCACATGCCTTAATTATTTTCAACAGCAGCATTAATTAATTAATTAGGAAGCCAAGCAGCAGCATGTCGGGCCTTCTATGTTTCTCATGCACGACGCCTCAGTTGGGGAGAGGCCTAAGCGTTTGCATGGGGCTGCGCAGTCCTCGTTTGTACGGCATGGACCTGCAAAAACGCATCTGCCTCCATCTTGATCCATCGCCGCCACCGTGTACCCTAAAACGAGAGCAACCATGAATGCCTGTTAATTAATAATTAACGAGGGCCGGTCGGGGAAAATGGTAATTAATAATACAGTAAATCATATCATATATAAATATGAATATAAAAAAAGTTGCTTGATATGAACATGGATAATAAGCTAACCACGAGACTCTGCACAGAGAACGAAGGACAGGAAGAGCACGAGCGCAACCACGGAGGCAAACTTCTTGCTTGCAGCCATCTAATTAAAAGAGCAACAAATTAACGAAATGGATATGTGAATTGAAGTGGATGATAAAGAAATTATGCATGCACAGGGAAATTAAGAAACGAACTGATCAGATCTTCTTCTCCTTCTTCTTCTTTGTATGTACGTACGTATGTATATATGAGTATACAAACTAACCTCTTCTTCGGGTAGCTAGACTTGCTGTGTTTCTTAATTTGTCCTCTGTGAGACTCTTAATTTATAGGGTAAGCATTGTTAGCAAGTGTGGGAGGTGAGGTAGAAAATTTAAGGCTAAATGATACGTCCTTAATTAGCAGATGTCAGAATTAATTAGCTAGGATAGATAACCGATAGTCAAACTATGTATTAATTATCCGGTGGCAATTAATTAGTGTCAAAAACTAGGGGCCTTCTCGGATGAAAGGCTATAAATGCGATTAGATTCGTGGTAGACTTAATTACGGGTTTGGACGGTGGAAGACAGATGTACCATTTGAGATTGCCATGATAAAACTCAAATCTTCTCATCTATCTATCTATCTATATATCTATATATATATATATATATATATATATATATATATATATATATAAATGCATCCTCTTCAAACATCTTTTTTATTTAAATGGGTCAATCACTTTAGGCCCACTAAATTAAAAGTGCCCTGCCTTTTTTAAACAATTCTTAATCAGGCCATCTATTCGATCCTAGTTTGCACTGTGCACACACGGGCTCAGATGTACCGCAATGTCAATATGTTTTTTATAAGAAATTAAAATAAATATTACATATTATGATTGCGTGTAAGTCAACGAGATATAATAATTATTCGTTTAAAATTTAAATCGAATTCGAATTCATATTCGTTTGATCAGATAATTATTTGAATAAAATATATATCTGATGAATAATTTAATCATATATCAGATAATCTGATTATTAATCGAATACGAATTCATGTCAGATATTATTCGATCGAATTAAAATAAATATCACATAACTGATTTAAAATAAGACTCTCCATATCTATATTCATTATAAATAAATATCTTACTGACTCTGCTGTACTTTGTTAATTAGAGTCAACTGTTGAGTTTTAATTAACAACATCCTTAAACATTTTAATTTCCCTAGATGCTTTCCTTCTTTTGCATGTACGTGTTTCAAGTGTAATTAAGATGGAGGAGTGGTCAAGAAAGCCATCCCGTGGAGAGATAACATGCATTCTCGTGCTCTCTCTTCTTTATTTTTCTCAGAAATAAGTAACACTTTCCGTCCATTAATCACTTCTCGGATATATAGATATTCTTTCTTTTTTTTCTTTTCACTCACATGCTATGAAAAATACGGACACATCTTTTCACATTTTTACTGTTGCAAAACTCCCATTAAAGAAAAACATGTATCATTACGAGTATTAAACGACTTATATACGGGTTCAGAATAGGGATGAACATTATTCGGGTTCAACTCGAAAATCAAATCGAACCGATAGATTTGGTTCGATTTAATTTATATTAAAATTTTAAAGATTTTGGTTTGATTTCAAATCGAACCGTATTAAAAATTTTAGTTTGATTTAGTTTTGAAATTCGAGAAGTCGAACCGAACCAAATAACCTGAAAGGATATTTTTATCAAGTTAATATAAGTGTATATATAACTATAAATCCTAATTTTAAATGTCTAATCCCCGTCGTCCTGACCAGATTTCTGACTCTATGAACTAAGTTTTAAATCGCCTTCCATTTTATTGTAACTAAAGTTCTTAATTTTTTATGTTAAAATATCTTCGAGCTTGCTCTTACAAGTTAGAGTTTTTGATGTTATTTCTTTAATATTTATTTTATTTGATATAATTTTTTAACCTTACTTCTATCTACTCATTTTTGAATCCATTGTAATTTATAGAAGGAGATAAAAATATGGTTCAAATCGAATCAAATGGCCAAATTAATTCGGTTTGATTTGGTTTGATTTCAAAATAGTTTAATTTGATTTAATTTGATTTGAACCCTTAATTCAATTTGATTTGAGAAAAAAAATTTCAAATCAAATTGAATCAAACCGTACTCACCCTTAATTTAGAACTGTTCCAGTAAATCTAAGCGTGAACTCATATAACCTGCAGCAGATGGCAGAGACAGCATAAGAGAGTGCGAATTCTCATTAATTAATCAGTTATGTTCTTATTCTTGAACCCAGCCAGCTGGTCATCAGCCCTACAAATATGATCCGACAGCATGTTTTTATTAACTAATTAATTAATTACTTCTCTGGCATCGATCCCCCGGGGACTCGCAGGTGAGCGCGTGCCAATCGCCACCGTCAAACCTAGGCGATCTGACAGCAGCATTTCGGGCCAGCTATGCTTTTGACGCAGCCGGCGGCAGTTGGGGCGAGACCGGCAGCTGCGCATTGTCTCTCGCAGTCCTGGGCCGACCGGCACGCACCTCTTATAATGCATTGAGCTGCATCGCTACGATCCCCCACCGCATTATACCCTGCATGGAGGAGCAACCATATAAATATAATATATATATATATATATATGTATAGTGAAATGAAACAAATAAATAATTAGACCTCTGTATGCACATTATATTTTACCCATTTTTTAATACGTAAGGATTATTTTAAACACGTCCCGTCTCGTCTCGTCTTCTCCTCATGTGCAAGCCGATTTGGACTACGACACGGCCGAGATCATAATAATGGGTTCTGATGATATCATCGTTTTAGAATGTATTGAATTGGAACGCCCAACTCAAAATTTTAAATACTCACAGAGAATTTCATTATTATAGTCACATTATATTTTAGGAATTTTTACATATGTACTCCCGTAAAATTTAGTCTTGTCAAATATACTCTTCAGCTGAGTATATTATCATGAATATCTTTTATTTAGATAGAAATGTTGTGATTATACCCCTTTAGTTTACTGCCGTCGACGGAGAAGAATATTCTGTGAAATATGTCATCTACGATCGTTAGATCTGGAGTATATTTGACAAAATCAAATTTTATAGGGGTATATATACAAAATTTTTATTCTTTAACCGTTTAACTCACACTTAACTCGAGTTAAACACATGGGAGTTACGGCGATGACATAGTCGTAACATTACTCATATTTCAAAGATATTCATAATATTATACTCAGATGAAGATTATATTTCATAAAATCGAACTTTGTAGGGGTATATATGCAAAAATCCCTATATTTTATCTAACAACGGATATTGGCTGCCGTATATGAGAAGTGAACAAGGATACATGAGAGCTAACCATTAGACTCCGCAGCAGCAGCAGCATCGGCAAAGAGGACAAGAGAGAGGAGCAGCAGCACGGCAGCAGCCATGGAGGCAAACTTGCTTGAAGCCATCTGATTACAGAAAACTGAAAAAAGAAATACAAACAAAGTGATGCAGGTTAATCAGAAGGCGAGAAATGTAGGTGAAGGAGCCAAATTTTTGTTGCATTCATTCATGATAGAAACCTCTCCGATCGTTGTTTGGTGGTGAAGCTCGCTTGTGCTTCTTGGGTAGCCTGCAAGGGCCACATTTATATATGTGAGTACTGACTGGCAAGGCATGTCAAAGATGATGAGGTAGAGAAGAACCAAAAGATACGACAGCAAATGTAGAAGATACGATACCAAGATTCGTCTTTAACGATAATGCTTCTCACCATCGTATATATCTTTGCTCGGAGTTGCGTCTTTAAATGCAGACTTGATGCAAAGATTCGCCAATGAGTCGTTTGTCGGATTTGCAACCCATATCTCTTTTTGTTGATGTTGTTGTTGCCGCATGTTCTTCCAGTGAGATGTGTAATTCAATTCTCTCCTTCGTTAGTAAATATATTTCACTGGGGTTCTTGATTGCGAATTACAATTCAAGGGTTAGTGAGTTAAGTGTGAATTCATTAAGAATTGAATTCGTATTTTATTGGGTGCAAGTGAGAATTTATTAGAAATTGATTTCAAGTTTTAGTGAAGTAAAGAATTCATGCTTCTTGTAGTAGCAGAAAGGAGAATGGGAGGCGATGAATCTGTAAGATGCGAGATCGTGGGACTTCTCGGCACAAACCTTCCCAGAGGAACAACCCCCGGAAGAAGAAGAAAAGTAACTTCACTTCTTTTTCTTTTTCTTTTTGATACCAACCTGCCATATATCACCAAATGTAATTACAAATGATTGCATACCGAATCACAATGTTTGAAAACTGAATGGAGAAGCAAGCACGACGGTCATATATATTAATTGATAGCATGCATACATGCAAACTCTCTTCGGTCGATCTAATTTAATAAGTCATGTGGGCGAATTTGATAACGGAGTAGGTTAGGGACAAGTGATTTACCCGAGGTGATCCACCCGACTCCTAATCTTAATTGGAGTCGATTAACTCATTATACGTATTTCTTAAGAACGAGTTAATCTATTTTAACTTTATCCGGTCTCAATTAAGAAAAAAACTATCAAACAAAGAATAATTCACATGACCCGATTAACCTATCCTATCCAGATTTAACCCGTTATCAAACAGGGCACGAAGGAATAAGTTAAGCCACTGAATACCCGTACAAAAGGACCCATCCCATGATGCGAAGGTACCAAAGCCTTTACATGTTCTCAAGATGTCGGATTAGCTAAAACATGCACAAAAATGTCAAGCAACACTGGAACCACCGCCAGTTTGGTGCAGCAAGGCATCAATCTCATCTCCATCCTCCATTTTGAGTTCATCTGGGGTCTGTTCTTCCTGAAGTTGCCCACGAAAACGAATGCAATAGAATCCACAGACTGTCTGTTACAATATGCATGTATCAGCTTGTGCAGTTGAGTGCTATGCTTAATCCTACAGAACACCTCATTTCCACCCTGGCCATTAACCTTGAGGTTGATGTGTGCTGACTGCTCTGCCGGCTTCTTGTCCTCCGGTTGCGACGGATTCTCGGACACCCCTGCTCCCTCGATGAGATAGAAAACCCTATAAAAGGTGCCATGCTAGGGTTTACAGAGAGCTTCTGCGATCTAACGTGCGCGCGCGCACACACACACAGAGAAAACACACTCGAACCCCTTACCCCTTAGATTTTTCTCTCCGACGTCATGAATGCCCGATCACTCACCTAAACTGTCAAAAAAATAGAAACAAAACTAAGAATATGTTTTAGTCTAGAAAGAAAATAATTTTCTTTTTAAAACGAAGAAAAAAGCTTTCAAAAGCTCGTAACGAGTTTTTTTACAAATAAATTATTACTTGAAGTGAATTTATAAAAAAATATTCTTAAATATATATTAGTAGACATATCACTATTTAAAATTAAATAGTATATCAATATCATATAAGCCTGTTTAAGCGTACGTGATTTTTTTAATATTTTTTTATAAAAATAAGTGACATGTTTATAAATAAAAAATATATTTATACTATTTAATTTTACGTTGTGATATACTTATTAATATATTTTCAAGAATATTTTTTTTATAAATTCACTCCTAATGATAATTTATTTACAAAATTTTCTACAAGAACACCAATTTACATAATGCAGGGTTTCTCCCCCACCCAGGTGTGGTATAGTGGCGAAACAACCAGAAAAATGGGATTGTACACTCCTGTAAGTAATACGATGAACTGTTATTAGCAATTTAATGTGCCTGCCGTGATATATATATATATATAAGTGTGTACAACATTTTCCTATGTTTGTAGGTTTGATAGTCACCCCATAATTTGGCTCAGCCGAGATCATTAGCCCATGTTTAATCCAGCATGGCCGATAACTGATCCAATGTTAACATCCATTTTGGTCGGTTATCAGACATATATAATAACAAAACCCAAAAGAAAATTTAATAGATGCGGTCAAAGATACAATACATGAGGTAATTACTGTATAGGGTAAACATATATATATATATATATATATATATATATATACACACACACACGATAACACATGCAATCAAATGTGCCGTGGGGGCATAATTAAGTGGGGGCAACTTTGGAAACATGTCCGGCCGCTTTCCAGAGGCACGTCACCACTTCCCAATCGTGCAAAGAGGGGGGACGTTAGTAAGGGTGAGTACGACTTAATTTAGTTTAGTTTAATTCGAATAGAATTTTTTTTAATTAAATTGAATTAAATTAATTTTTTAATTTGAATCACATCAAATCAAATTATTTTAAAATTAAACTTCGATTTGAATCATATGCATCTTCTTTTTTAAAAATTAGATTAGATTTAAACAAAGGTAGAGAAAAGTAGGGTAATTTTTTTTTTATTAAATAAAATAAATATTATAAAAATAACATAAAAGGTGTAACACGTAAGAATAAGTTCCGTAATATTTTCATATGAAAAATCAAGAACTTCAACTACGGTAAAATGGAAGGTGATTTGAAACCTATTTCATAAAGTTAGACACCCCGTTAAGATGGCGGGGATTGGAATTTTTGAATTAAGATTTATAGTTACATGTATACTTATATTAACTTGATAAAAATATCCTTAAATAGGATATTGAACCTTCGGATCCTCGTATGGGATGAACTGTGATGATTTCAGACTCCAGGACGTTGCAGATGCATTGTGTTTTTTTAGAAGACTGTGGAGATTATTTTTTTTCTATTTTTTTTAAATTTTTAAAATCTCAAAATGATTTGATTTTAATTTTCAAAAAATCAAATTGAATCTAATAACCTGGTTTTAAATATATTTTTGCCAAGTCAATATAAGTGTACGAGTATAACTATTAGTCGTAATTCTAAAAGTTCAACTTGATTTTAAGGATATTTTTGTCAAGTTAATATAAGTGTATATATGACTATTAATTCTAATTCTAAAATCTAAACTCTCGTCGTCTCGCTGAGATTTTTGAATCTAATGTTATGAAGTAAGTTTCATATCACATTCCATTCTATTATAACGGAAGTTTTTATTTGTTTACGTGGAAATGTCATGGAGATTACTCTCGTAAGTTAGAGCTTTTGAAGTTATTTTTTTAATATTTATTTTATTTGATAAGAATTTTTTTATCCTATTTTTCTCTACTCTCTTTTGAATCAAATCTAAATTTTAAAAGGGGATAGAAACATACTTCAAACCGAATTAAGTCACAGGAAATCGAATTACTTTGATTTGATTCGATTCGATTTGATTTGATTTATGTTAGACTCTTTATTCGATTTAATTCGATTTAATTTAATTTGAATTGGACTCTTAATTCTACTTAATTTGATTTTAAAAATTTTAAATTTAAATTTAAATAAATCAAATCAAATCGTGCCCACCCTGATACGTCGATATCACTCGGCTTAGATTATTGATTGCAAATAAGCATGTACCGTTACGAGTATCAAGTAGCTTATATATGGAATCTGAACTGTTCCCGTGACCTCAAGTCCAAGCGTGAACTCATATAACCTGCAGCATACGGCGGAGACACAGCACAAGAGGAGTGCAAATTCTCATTAATTAAGTAATTAGTAATGTTCTTATTCTTTGAACCCCAGCCAGCTGGTCAGCAGCCCTACAAATATGATACGACATCATGTTTTTATTAACTAATTAATTAATTAACTCTGGCATCGATCCCCCGGGGACTCGCAGGTGAGCGCGTGCCAATCGCCACCGTCAAACCTAGGCGATCTGACAGCAACATCTCGGGCCAGCTATGGTTTTGACGCAGCCGGCGGCAGTTGGGGAGAGACCGGCAGCTACGCATTGTCTCTCGCAGTCCTGGGCCGACCGGCACGCACCTTTCATAACGCATTGAAGAGCGATACCATCCTCCACCGCATTATACCCTATACAAGGAGCAGCAAACGTACATATGTGTGTATATATATACATGCATATGTATATGTAGGTAAAATTAGACAAATAAATAATTAGAACTCTGTATGCACATTATATTTTACCCATTTTTTAATATGCAAGGATTATTTTTAACACGTTCCGTCTCCTCCTCACGTGCAAGCCGATTCGGACTGTGACACAACCCAGATCATAATAATGGGTTTCGACGATGTCATTGTAGAATTTGTTGAATTGGAGCATTCTAACTCAAAACTTTAAGGGCGTCTTTGACTACCGGTTAGAATATGTTAATTGATAAGAGAGAGAGAGCGATGGGCAATGACGGGTCCCATCTCTCACTCACACATAACTCCGTTAATTGGGGTCTATTAACGTACTCGACCCTCCGAGGTGGAGTGCGTTAATCGAGAGCGATTAACAAAGATGTCTTTAATGTTTTGTAGAGAGAATTCTACTATTATAATCACATTATATTTTATCTCATTTTCAATACAAGATTATTCTAACAACGACTATGAACCGCCGTCAGTCGAGAAGTGAACAAGGATATATGAGAGCTAACCGTGAGACTCCGCAGCAGCAGCAGCGGAGAGGGCAAGGGAGAGGAGGAGCAGCACGGCAGCAGCCATGGAGGCAAACTTGCTTGAAGCCATCTGATTACAAAAAATGAAAAAAAAAACAAACAAAGAAAGTAATGCAGGTTAATCAGAAGGCGAGAAATGTAGGTGAAGGAGCCAAATTTTTGTTGCATTCATTCATGGAAGAAGCACCTCTCCGATCGTTGTTTGGTGGTGAGGCTCGCTTGTGCTTGTTGGGTAGCCTGCAAGGGCCACATTTATATGAGTACTGACTGGTAAGGCATGTCAAAGATGATGAGGTAGAGAAGGACCAAAAGATACGATAGCAAATGTAGAAGATACGATACCAAGATACGTCTTTAACGATAATGCTTCTCACCATCGTATATATCTTTGCTCGGAGTTGCGTCTATTTAAATGCAGGCTTGATGCAAAGATTCGCCAACGAGTTGTTTGTGGGATTTGCAATCCTTATCTCTTTTGTTGTTGTTGTTGCTGATGCTGTATGTTCTTCCAGTGATATGTGTAATTTAACTCTCTCTGATTCATCGTATTTCATTTAGTGAATGTATTTCACTGGGTTCTTGATTGTGAATTACAATTCAAGGGTTAGTGAGTTAAGTGTGAATTCATTGATAATTGAATTCGCATTTTATTAGGTGTAAGTGAAAATTTATTAGAAATTGATTTCAAGTTTTAGTGAAGTAAAGAATTCATACTTGTTGTAGCAGCAGAAAGGAGAATGGGAGGCGATGAATGTAGCCACTTTGATAGGGGGTTATCCCCCACTTATCTCGGGGATAACTCTCGTTTTGTTATTTTTTTAGTTTGATAGAGAGATACAAATATTCGAGTTAGATTGAAGGATAACCCTCGTCTAATCTGGATAATGTGACCCATCTAAATAGGTGAAATAGTTTAACCCACCTCTCTTATCAAAGTAACTGAGAGTAAATGGAGAGACATACTAATCCAAGGAGGATATCCCTCCATTTATCTAACACTCTATCAAAGCGGGAATCTGACTTCCCGGCACGAACCTTCCCACAGGGATAACCCCCGGAAGAAGGGTTTAAGGTTTAGGGTTTAAGATTTAAGGTTTAGAGAGCAACTTCACTTCTTTTTTTTTAGATACTAACCTGCCATATATCTCCGAATGTAATTATGTATAAAAAAATGATTGCATACCGAATCACAATGTTTGAAAACTGAATAGAGAAGCAAGCTTGACGGTCATATATATTAATTGATAGCATGCATACATGCAAACTCTCTTCAGTCAACCTAATTTAATGAGTTGGCTCCAATTAACAAAGTTAAGCCGAGTCAGTAAGATATTTTTTAATGAATACAGATACGGAGAGTCTTATTTTTAAATCAGCTATATGATATTTATTTTAATTCGATCTAATAATATTTAACACATGTATCTCAATATCTTAATATCTGAATTCGTATTCGATTGATAATCAAATTATTTGATATTTAATTAAATTATTCGTCAAATATTTTATTCGAATAATTATTTTATCAAATAAATATAAATTCAAATCTGATTTAAATTTTAAACAGATAATTACCGTGCCTAATTGACTTACGTATATAACCATGATATGCAGTGTAGCGGCATGAAAATGGTTCTTAGGCCACGCACCACCTTCTCTATTTATTTATTGGGAAAGCCGTCTCGTGTCCGTGGAGGCCTACAAATACCAAGAAACCAAAGAGACGTCAGAAGGAATCCCGGGTGTTACTCCAGGGGATAACCCTCTGATGCTTAAGTCAACAAGGATCAATGAGCAATAGAGAAGAGTGAAGTAAGAGAGAAGTAGAGGCCGTAGTAGACGATCTGAGAGGCGTGTAAGTCCTCTGCACGCGTGCTCGCCGCTCCCAGTGGGTACTCGGAGAGTGCTCGCTGGGTGGTAAGGCCGTGCAGGAGGAGGATTCTCTCTGGTCGTAGCGGGTAGTCTCTCTATCGTACGTAGTTGCAGGTCTACTTGCTCTATTCTCAGTAGGAAGCTCTTATGACAGAAGTATCCACCGTGTCCTCTTCTCTTCTATCGATATCCCTTTTAATTATATGGGTTGGCCTGGAGCCAGGGACCTCATCCCTTGAGAAGGAAGGGTCCGCTTAATAGAGTAACGTTCCCCTGCTATGTTGGCGGGAGTTTTCCGTTGGGGGGCGATAGCCTCGGCGCCGGCATGTCCCTGGGCGAGTCTTACGGCACTCATGGCGCGTGCTCGCCCGTTACGGGGTCAAGGCTGACGTCGTGGAGGCAACGGTCGGTCGTCGGAGTGTCCTCCGGCGAGAACTGTGCTTGGGCCGGCTCCATCGTGTGTCGTGGAATCCGATGCTTTGCTGGGCCGGTCCTCCTCTTATTGGGTTTAGCATGCGTGCTCTTCCCTAATCTAGGCTTAGCCCGCCCAAATTTTAGTGGGCCGCCCATCACTGGACCGTTCTTGGGTCAAATCAGATTTACCCTCCTCACGTGGTATTTGTTTTAATTTCTTATAAAAAAACATATTGACATTGCGATACATCTGAGGCCATGTGTGTACAGTGCGAACTATGATCAAATAGATGACCTGATTAAGAATTGTTTTAAAAAGGCAGGACAGTGATTGACCCATTTAAATAAAAAAAATATTTGAAGAGGATGTATTTAAGATGGAAATCCAAGCAAAGACACGATTTTGAGAGACACTGGTAATTAATTTGGAAAAAGCATGTATCTTGAAGAGGATGTTACGTATACAGGAGGATTTGTTTTGTTATATATCTATCTATATATAGCTTCTTATTTTAAATGCACGCATCAATGTGTATATCTTATTAATTTTAAACTCCCTTTGTCCAGGTACGTCAAAATCGCTTTCCTTCTTAATTTGCAAGCTAATTAATAGTAAGTTCCCTCTCTCAAGTCCTCTAATTAATTATTTCTCTCTTGCTTAATTAGCATATCCGATTGTTGGACGAGTTAATTAAGGTAAAGGCTCTCTAATTTGCTATTAACTGCCTGCAACTTATGGAAACCTAAATAGGTTTATCACGTACGCACAAACGCATTTATGATATAATCCTAACGACGATAGTAATATCTTCCTCAAAGTCAAAGTCTAGCTAAATAACTGTGGGATGACGGCTCCCCCAAGGAGTAGATGTGCAGTGGCTCCTGATCCAAGAGATAAGGGTGCAACACATATAGCAAAGCAGTGTGTATTACTCCCCTTGTAGTGAAGTAGAGAGGAGGTGATGTGAAGAGCAGGGAGAGAGGGATGAGTCTGGGGGAGACAGCATCCGGCAAGTTGCTATGCTCTCTCTTTCGCTTCTCACAGATAAAGTAGGGCCAACGGCTTGCTCTCTCTCTTCTCCCTTATGCACATATCACACACAAACACAGTTAACGGAGTAGGGAGAACGACCTAATCCCCTTCAAAATCACTCTAAAAAAATTTTTAAAAAAATTAAAGATATTACACACGTAGGATGTGCAACACACCCAACGACGTGTGTAGCAAGCCTTTCTATTATAATAAGGATGTAGAGCCATAGTTGCATTGGGCTAGCCCCTGGGCTTTTGGGCCTGGTCGATCATGGGCCAAGTTTCAAGCCGACTTATGCATTGGCGGGGTGGCATAATATTCCTAGCATTTTTAATGGTAGATATGAAAGGATAGTATCGATAATATCATATTCTTAATAATATCAGCCCTTGGATCGATAATATTAATAAAAAATATGAAGGGATAGTACAAAAACTATTCTTAATAATATCTACCGATTCTTCTACTTGCTCTTCCCAAAGCTAATAAAATGGTCAAGTAACAGATTATCTGTTGCTATAATTGGCATCCCTGCTGCACAAACATTTAATTATTAAGCATTATTAGACCTAATTAAGGCTGAAGGTGCATTAAGATGGAAAATGGAAATCATCCAAGTAAAGATAACGATTTTGAGAATCTTTTGAAATTGGGAAAATATCTTGAGGAGAGGTGTACGAGGAGCATTTGTTTCCATATATATATATATATATATAATCTCTTGCCACTCATCGCTCCCATGTTTTAGTAATGCTTAGTGCAGACTTGGGTTAATTTTAAATTGGGGTGTGCACGAATGTGCTCCAAATAAATCTTTTCTTTAAAAAAATTAGATAACGTGAGTCTCAAGTCATTCTTATTTGTTCTAAAAATACATCCTCATCCGACGGTTTAAAAAAATTTTAAAAAAAAAATCGTATCAAGTGAATAGTGTTGAACCCAATTGTTCAAAAATCGATTCTTTTATTTTAGATTTTTAGTGATTGTTGGATCGAAATGTGTCTTGTACTATAAACTAGAATGACTTCCACCCTATGTTACATTTTTTTTAAAAAAAATATTTACTTAATTAGTGCACATCTTAGATGCGTAATTACACCCGAATGTAAATTAAGCATTACTTCCTAAGTTTTCCTTTCCGCCCTAGACATGACCACGTTTGACCTTTCATGTGTAAGAAGGGGGAAGAAAAAGGGTAATGCATCTGAACTGTCATATATTTGCACCGTGCATGTACAGTTGCACATAGCTATCGCTTATTATCATAATAAATAAAATGAAAATAATCTTCAAATGCAAGTTCATGGTAAGTGATAATAACTCAGCTAAATAAATTTTTAAAACAAATAATACAAAATAATGTTTGAATACAAACACTTGAAAGTTGATTATCATGTTTCTTCAGAAGTCGTGTAATGAGATTTCAACTAAACAAGATGTGGAAATTATTTATCTGAATCTATATAACTTAATTTTAAAATCAACTAAATTTGTTTAGATTGTTAAGTCTTCTAGTACAAATCTTTTAAACAATCAAACGGGCATTTGCCCGTGCAGTTTAACTAGTATTAATAATGTAGAAATTGGAGTTTTTTATTCTCTCGTGTGAGGGGGGAGAGAGAGAGAGAGAGAGATAGTTGGCGGGAAAATTTTCCCTAAGGCCCAGTTTGATAATCAGGTAGGGCAACCTGTTCGCCGGTGCCCTCCCAGATATCATATTTATTCGCCGATTTGCTTAATACCTGAGTTTGGCAAGTGCAGGAACAGGAGAATGTTATACGAAGGATCGACATGTTTGGGTCGAATGAGTTATTCAAAGGGTCACTAATTCTTACTTATCCTATTCGATAAACAAAGAAGGCCTTAAGTGTTAGTTCACCATAGAAAGGGATAAAGAAGATGAAAAATAAGGCCGGCTTTGTTTGTTATTGAGTTAGGATGGGTTAAGATATGCTACCTCATGAGAGAGAGATGCGGGACACTCCTCACACACATGAAAGTTATCCGATCGTCTGGCATCGTATTTAAAACCCTGGGCTCGAATATGTTGTCCTACCCCATTGTTAAACAGGGGGGTTAGTGAGGTGGGAATTTTAATTCATTTGGCGTGGGAATCAAAATATATTAGTATTGGGGAATCATATTTCCCTAAGAATCTACAATCCCCGTGAAAACAAAGATAGAAGAACAAAAGTGAGGAATTTATTTCTCACCCCATATGCTTGAGAATTTAATTCCAACAAGACGTCTTGTCTCCTACTCCAAGTAGGAGTCCTGTTCACATCGCTCCTTCCTCCTACAATAGTTGTTGTGCCCTCTTCCCTCTTCTCCCTTCTCCCTTCTCCCTTCGTTAGATCGTAGAAACTCTATGTAAACCCTAGCGTGACACCTTTTCTAGGGTTTTCGATCTCATCGAGGGAGTCGGGATGTCCGAGAATCCGTCACAAGCTGAGGACAAGAAGCCGGCAGAGCAGTCAGCACTAGACCTGTAAACGGTCGGATACGGAGCGGATAGTGTGATATCTGAATTCGTATCCGATTAATAATCGAATTATCCGATTAGTAATCGAATTATCCGTCGGATACTTTATTCGGATAACGATAGGATAAATACGGATTCGAATTCAGTTCGAATTTTAAACGGATAATTAATAGTGCTACTTAGGGATGAGTTGTATTAGCCGTGTGAGAGCATCATATATTGTTTTCTCAAAAAAATAAAAAAAGAGTGAAAGTTTTTTTTTTTTTGAGAGATGTTATCAAAAGATTAGACTTCATCTTAAAAAATAGGAGATAACTTACGAAGTGGGTGTAAATGAATTTCTTATTTTTAAATTATATTTTGAGACCAAAAAAGATAAAAAAGAATAATCAAACAATACATTAAGATTTAAGCTAATTATATATAGAATATGTATATCATTAGATTTTTATCTAAGGGTTTATATTCGGCCGGATAATATCCGATACGGATATCTCAATATTTGAATTCATATCCGATTAATAATCGGATATCCGATGTCCGATTAAATTATCCGTCAGATATTTTATTTAGATAATTATCCGATTAAACGAATACGAATTCGAATTTAGTTCGAATTTTAAACGAATAATTGTCGAACATGGTCAGCACACGTCAACCTCAAGGTTAATGGCCAGGATGGAAACGAGGTGTTCTGTAGGATTAAGCATAGCACTCAAACTGCACAAGCTGATGGATGCATATTGTAACTAGGGCTGTCAATGGGCCGGGCCCGGGTCGGGTTTAGGTCGGCCCGGCCCGGGCCCGACTTATCAAGAGTAAGGCCCGAGCCCGGCCCGGGCCCGACCTATGTCGGGTCGGGCCCGACATTGTGTAAAAAATTGAAAGCCCGACTAAGGTCCGGCCCGGCCCGACTACTTAAATAAAATAATAAAAATAATAAAAATCAATAGATTTAATACTATAAAACTTATAATCTCACTAAATAAATTAAAATTTTGATATTAATTACATAATTTACGTGAAAAGAGAATTTTAAAATTTTTAATTAAATAAAATATCATAAGTTTGATTAAATAATTTTTAAAATTTGAAATGAGAATAAAAAAAGGGATCGGGCCGGGCCGGCCCGCGTGCCGAACTCAAAGCCCGAGCCCGGCCCGCGAGTCTAGTCGGGCCGGGCTTTTAGGCCCGACTAAAAACCCGCGGACCTAAAAAGACCTTACGGCCCGGCCCGAAATCGAGCCAAGCCCGCGGACCTGTCGGGCCGGCCAGGCCCATTGACAGCCCTAATTGTAACAGACAGTCTGTGGATTCTATTGCATTCCTTTTCGTGGGCAACTTCAGGAAGAACAGACCCCAGATGAACTCAAAATGAGGTGTTCTAAACAAATTTAGTTGATTTTAAAATTAAGTTATATAGATTCAGATAAATAATTTCCACATGTTGTTTAGTTGAAATCTCATTACACGAATTCTGAAGAAACATGATAATCAACTTTCAGTTGTTTGTATTCAAATATTATTTTGTATTATTTATTTTAAAATTTTATTTGGCTGAATTATTATCACTTGCCATGAACTTGCATTTGAAGATTATTTTCCATTTTATTGATTGTGACAATAAGATAATCTTGATTTTGCCAAGCCCTTGCCTTGCCAATAGAGATCTACTGGCATCAATAATTAGTCTTTGAGAGGACCATAACCGGTCCAATTATCATGCCAGAAGAAAATATGACCATCACCAACCTATCCGTAAGAGTTAAAAAAATCCAATGCATAATACAAATATACAATGAATCCAATTGTCATAATCCAATAATCCATACATACATAATATCAAAAGAAAAAATGAAAGTCAATCATCATCATTAAACTCGGTATCTGAGGAAGATAGACACAAATCCTCATACGGACCTACGAATTTCAGCTCTACACTAGTAAGTGGGGGTTCATCGGGATGTTGTTGGATACATCTAACCATGTAAACATTTGATGATGCATGTGCAGTAAGGGGTGATATATCAAACTCTCTAAGGAATACTTTCATTACATCTAGTAGCTCATCTAGGAGAGGTGTTGGTAGAGAGTCTGGGACTCTGGAGGAAGAGGTCACTGCTCTAGAGGAAGAGGTTGTTGCTCGGGTGTAAAAGGTAGTTTGCAATGCTCTATGAAACTATGCAAGAACAGGTGGAGGAACGGATGGGCATGTAACACAATCTCTTCCAAGTCCTATGACATGCTCAGAAAATCTATTTATGATGTTAACTATGTTTGGTGCAATACATGCAATGTATATGTCGATCACCCAGTGTCATGTACCCATGATCTCAGACTTGGTGGTGTCGATCACACGACATCTACAAAGTACATAAAATAAGAAGTTACGTTTCAAGGGTAAGGGATAAATATGGCTATGAAATTAAACTACAAAGCAATGTCAATCATAAATATCATAGTAACCCTAGTGGGAGTGATGACGAGAGTCATAATATGTCAATGAGGGAGCATTTTTGCCCATTGGCCCATCTCCTTGCAATTGAATTTGATAAGTGGCTAGCACATGTCCTTGATAGTTTGCCCATGACATGTATGATGTTGTTTCACATGCAGAATTAGATAAGAATTTGGTGCATTCATTTGTTGAACAAGGATGCACATTTATAGCTAACTGAATAGCATGCGCACTATTAATTCTGTGAATTGGTTTATCAGATGATTTAAGATTTAGGTGTTAGACATTTTCTTACCGATCATAATCGATATTTATTTACATCGGCATAAAATTCGAACATTTTTGTTAGATTGTAAAAGAACTCATCAACCTTCACAATATTGACGGTGATATTAAAGGTGTTGCTGCCACAACTATAGTAGCATACATCTTTGAAGAGATGGAGACACTGATGCCATAGTGATGGTACGTATAAGGGTAATTTGGCTTAGGCTAGGGCTGGCCTTCAAGGATTGAGGTGGTTTCGTTAATTAGGGATGAATGGAGGGTCATCTAACAATTTGGCACTATTTGAGGGTGCCACTATGATTGGATAGATGTAGGGGCGTATTTGCAATTTTATATTAGCCAAAGGTTTATTTATAGTTTAGTACTAGCTATGGTTTATTTGCAGTTTGGTACTGACTGGGATTTATTTATGACTTAATATTGGCTAGGGTTTTGGTTGCATGGACTCTTGTCTCGGTTGATCACCTTGGGACTTATCTTCATTGATCCACCGAGTAACTAGCGGGAGCTTGGTTTTGAGCTTCATCTCGACTGAACTGTCAGATCATTGAGGTGATCATTGTCGGTGACTTTGGATGAGTGCTTTGAACACATTTTCGTGAGGTGAGATGCATACCCAAGACTCTCATACATTGTAGGGGTATTTACACGATTACAAAAAACTTTGGGTATTTTTGTAAACCCTGTACATTTCTATAAAATACAGAGTGCTTTGAGCAATACTGGACTTTACAAGAGTTTTTGACAAATTGAAGCCTTTTATAAGACTTTCTTGTAAAAATATAGGGCACATCTATAATTTATAGAAGTTGTAAGACATTTCTTAATATTGACGGTGATATTAAGGGCGTTGTATCAGCTATAGTAACATGCACCTTTGAAGGGATGGAGGCACTTATGCCATAGTGAGGGTATAAGGGTACTTCTGTTCAGGCTATAGTTAGCCTTCAAGCATTGGGGTGGTTTCACTAATTGGGGATGGATGGAGAGGGTCATCTCACAATTTAGCACAATTCGAGGGCTCGACTGTGATTCGATAGACGTAGGGGTGTATTTGTAGTTTTATATTGGCCAAGGATTTATTTATAGTTTGGTATTGGTAAGTGTTTATTTATAGTTTGATACATGTTAGGATTTATTTGTAATTTGATACTGACTAGGGTTTTGGTTGCTTCGACTCTTGTCTCGGCTGATCGCCCTTGGACTTATCTTCATTGGTCCACCAGGTCACTTGTGAGAGCTTGGTTTTGTGCTTCATCTCGACCAAACCGTCGGATCACCGAGGTGATCATTATCAATGAACTTTGGATGAGTGCCTTCGACACATTTTCGTGAGGTGGGATGCATATCCAAGACTCCCATACATTGTAGGGGTATGTACACGAGTATAGAAAACTCAAGGAATTTTTGTAAACCCTAAACATTTCTATAAAATACAAAGTTCTTTGAGCAATACAGAACTTTACAAGACTTTTTAACAAATTGAATCCTTTTACAGGATTTTCTTGTAAACATATAGGACACGTCTGTAATTTTCAGAAGTTGTAGAACATTTTCACAACTACACAACTTTATAGGGGATTTCTTGTAAATTCAGAGGTATTTTCATAATTTCTTATTAATTCAAAAAAATCGTGATTTTCCCCATGAAATTACAAGAAAACTACATAAATACATAAATGGAGGCCAAATTGCTTAAGTGCCATCACACGTACCGTCGCTTCAAAGTGCAAAACAAAGCGAAGTCTTCAAACGCTCTAAGAGTTGATCACGTACTCCAAGTAGGCCTCCGAATGAGATTGCCGCATATTTCCTTCTATGTATCATATCTCCCTTAGGACGTCCCTTAAGGGGGCATTTATAGGGTTAAGATGGGGGAGGACCCACCCGGACAGGGTAGACTTACCCCGACTGGATAGGTCTCAAAAAAATGTCTACCCCGACGGGGTAGGTCCCTCGTGGGACCTACCCAGTCCAAGTTGATTGGGGAGGATGACCAGAGGGGCGGCCCTATAAAAGGGCCTCAATTTTTTAATTTTTGGGCCTCTTTTGCTTGTCCCTTAGTCACATGGAGGAGAAAGTGACGTCTCCGAGACTTCTTCGTGTTTTGTTTCTTCTCACCTTGCACATCACTCTTGTCAAGAGAGGTTCCGCTCTTCTGAGATTATTTTCGCTCCTTGCTTGATCACTCCGTAAGTGTGGCAGAACTCGGCTTTGTTTGCTCACTCGTTACGACAACCTCGGCTTTGCACCATCTTTTACCCCCAGCCGGTCGATTAATTTATTGTTCGTTTGTTTGAAATAATTTGAGAAAAAAATGGGTCCATGTATACATGTGCTGCATCACGTAATATGCATATTACTGATAACTTGGACCACACACCACTGGGACAGTATGAGCATAAACATCATAACAATATCCGTGTGCTTGATAATAAAAAATTTATAAATAGTTTCACATATTTATAATTTTAATTATTTTTAACATTTATATAATTAAATATAAAAAATATTTTCCATCATGGATGCGCATAAAAATATTAGATCCATGGCAATACATGTGTGTGTGCATCATTCAAATTCATATCTCAATTTTTATTGTTTTAATTTATTTAAATTTTATTCAAATCGAGTCGAAATTTTTGAATCCACCCTAAACCTAGGCTAAATGCTGGTAGATCTAGGGAGAAGCATGTTGAAAATGATTTTGAATCACTCAGCAACATGTTTTCCCGTTCGTTTAGAGCCAAGAAATTCAAAAATCATGCACAATCGATGGGGTAGGCCGTTCGGTTCAGTTTGAAGATTAATTTTCACCTTTGAAAACCAACTGAATCCACTTGGAGATCGCTTCAAAATCGTGCAAAATCTGACTGAGTCGTCTTCTCCAGCGATCAATCCACCTTCTTCGAGTCAAAAACCTACGAGAAATAGTGAGAAATGCCCTCGGGTAAATAGGAAGAACACTTCGGCTAGGAAGTAGGCATATCGGGCAAGATGATCCGATACAAGTCTTTGTATCAACCGTGTGGGATCCGGATCTGATATGCCATGATCCGATAATGACTTGACTTGACTTGATGTGTAGAATCTTTAAATCTTTTATTTTTAAAAAACAATAAATTTTAAAATAGTTTGACTTTGAATACAAATCACGTCGTCATCTGGTTATTCAAAAAAATAAAACATGTAAATTTTTTAAAAAATATGTCAATTTTTAAAAGAAGGAACCTAACACTATTCATTTGATCTGTTTTTTTATTTCTTTTTAGATAATCCAATAAAGACGTGATTTACACTCCAAATTAAGATATCTAGAAACCCACTTTTAAAAAATAAAAAAAATAAAACTAATGCACACTCAAGATGTGTAACAAGTCAAATCTAGGGGGACTTCAACCTATCAAACATTGAATCAGCAAGTGTTATATCCACAAAACTGCTTTATAATATCTATTTAGAAGCTACTATCTATAAGTTATCAGATGAGTTGTTGTCAACGTGTTCATCTGTGTGCTGCTACGTACCATCATGCTGTTACATCCAGCAGCTGAGTAATTCCCCGTTCCCTGCTCTGTTTGGTTGGAGTTTCTATTTTGACATAGTGCTTGTGTATTAATATTTTTAGAGTATAGAACATCAAAGAGTGTCAAGTATGATAATTCAAAGGGAATAACAAAATTAAAAGTACAGAAAAAAGAGGGAGATATTATTTTGGACCCTCATAATCAGAATTGTATCACTTTTAGTACAACTTTGGACCTGCATCAAATTTCATACAGCACTACACTCACAAATTCATTATTCAACAACATCAGCAGTTCAGAGTATATATCTATCCCCAAAATTGTTGATGTACCAATTCGAAAAGCTCATCCAAAACCTGACCAGAAGAACACTAATTATGGGTCAGTTTATTGGGGGGTTTTTTTGTCAGAGTATTGACAAATTCCAAACAATTTCTAGAGTATTCTCTCTTAACTAGAATTTTTGTTTCTACAAAACCACCTGTATGGCTGACTTTTCCAGATCTACACTGGTGTCATGGCAGAAAATAACTTTTTCTACATGCCCCCCCCCCACATGTAGGAAGCACTCGGGTACAGTGCCCTCACAAATTTGTGTGTTAAATCTCTCTTCTCACATAATTGCAGGAGATGAGATTCAAACCCAGGACCTCCCTCCCCAAGAGGGAAGGGAGATGAAACACCAACTGAGCTAAGACTTGTCCGATCAGTTTATCGGATTATCATATACCATTGATGTAATGCATGACTCAAACCTACGCCGTAATGCATGACTCAAGTGTTTCTTAGCCAGATTTCTCCAAGATCTTGGTACAAACAGAAATCAGGCCAAATGGATATCTGATGGAATTCTAATAAAGATAGATGTACAAGATCAAGAAAAGGAGCCCATCAGCACAAGCTTGCGAACGAAATGGCATCCACATGAAGGGGAAAAAACGCACGAGGACGGGAAAGTAACAAATTCATGTTTATTTGATAAATAAAATATCCATGAGCATACCCCTCGAACAACAGTCCAAATTCTTGCAAAAAGAGTGCCCAATCGTCTCTCACAGCATTTGATCAAAAGAAAATGACAAAAATGGAAGATACTAAACTTCCTCGGATGAGCAGGATGGTGGAAACATTCCCGGATGACCAACACAGTCCAGATGTTCTGCCTGACTGCCTCAGGGCTTGAGATCCCCAATGTAGAACTCATCGACCATATCAAAAACCCGGGTTGCATGCTGTGGCCTGCAGATGTGAAACCAGACAACTTGTTAATCAATAAAAAAGATATTCATATCCAATAGCTGAGATATACAAACAATGACTGAATTCTAGTTTTCTGAAATAAGGTACAATGTTGTCTAACCACAAAACAGGAAGACCAGTAAAATCAGGTCGGCTCAGATTGTGTTAGATCAACCAGCCAGGAAAGGATAATTGTTCATACATCAGTCATAATATTGAAAATTAAATTTTATCCTTTTGGACAGTCGGAGAGAAGGAAATTTTGTGAAATTTTTGGAACAACAGGGAAAAGGAAGTGGGAACTGGATCAGAATGGCTGATTGGCAGAGGGAGGCTTGCATCAGAATCAGAATGGTCGTTCGGGTCCAATGGAAGAAAATGAAAGTTGAAAACAATGGAATTACATGGATCTACTAATGACAGACCACATGCACCTGAATTCTACTGATCATAGTCAACATTTTGGCAGATGCCACACTGCAACCATAAGCAAAAATTATTAATCATTGAAGGGGTACCACCTTGAGCCTAGACATTATTAGTTCAATTACAGAAGATATAGAGTCAGGTCATTCGTGATTATATGATTGTCATATTGATGTCAACAGTGGATGCTTTGCTGATTAGAAAATTAGCCCCTGCTCAGGGGCAATGACATCATATCCACAACTGTTCCACCAAAACAAAGAAAAAGAAAAAGGAATCCTTTCTGCAAATTCACACATGCACAATCGGAGATGCATATGCAACAAAACAAGGGAGAAGTTAAAACAAATGAAAGAAAGGGATTCTGGTAACCATGATCCAGACGGAACAGGTCTGATTCCAATAGGGAGGAATCAGTAAGTTGTTTTGTTGCCCAAAATCAGGATTGGAACCAGGGGCAGGTCAGAACCAAAACTAGCTAAAACCAGTCCATGGTTGGCAGTATCGGCCGAAACCGATACGTTTTGGCCGAAACGTATCGGTTTCGGACCGAACCGGTACGAAATCGGACTTGCTCACTGTAGCAGGTCCGAAACTTTTAAAAAAAATTTATGGTTTCGGGCGTTCAGCCTGATACCGCCCGAAATCAGGTGATACCGGACGCGAACTCCCCTTAAGAGGGGAGTTCAGTTCTCCGGTGCTGCTGCCAGGAGAGGTGGAGGAGCTTGGGAGGGGCTTTTGCTACTGAGAGGACTCCGCCGCCTCTGCCGTTTCTTACTGTTTAGAGTGCGTAGCTGCCACCGCCGCCATTGTTTGAAGCTTCCGCGCAAAAGATTTCTCAAGGAGGATGTAAGTTTTTTGTATTTTTTTTCCTTTCATTGATAGTTTTCTTGTTGTAAGTAAGGTTATGTTAGATTCAATTAGTTTTTATACGTAAATGATGGTAAAAATCGATGTGGACGCATTATTTGATGATGACAATCCCTTATAGTCTTGGGTTGAGGTACGAGCGCAGGCTGATGAGCCCGTTTTTGATGTTGATGACAGAACATGGGCAGAGGGCATATTGGATGAAGATGAGTCAAGGGATCCAGAATTCAGAGGATCACGCACGAGGCCAAGAGCACACCAGAGAGAGGACCCAACTTTGTTTGTTCACGACACTGAGCAGCAGCCTGAGATTGAGCCAGGCAGATACTCAGAATCAGATAGCACACTAGTCACTCTTAGAATGATCAAGCCACCTCCATCTTTAAGAAATACATCAATACATGAGATGACTGAGAGGACTAGTGCTGCTGCTTGAGAGGACCCGACAAATGAGCAGTTGAAGCAAGTTTATGCGAGACACATGCCAAGGGAGAAAGGATTGCTTTCAAAGATGAAGGAAAAAGTTACACCAAAAGAAAAAAAAAACATCCCCAAAGGCTAAAAGGCATTGGTTTCTTATGGTTCTGATGATGACGATGATGCACCAAATGATGATCCCAATACAGCTGCAGGTGCTACTACTGGTGGTGACATGTATGCACCTACTTCCTCCTTACACACTGACACGGGCAGAGGATATAGTCATAATGAAGGAGGATATAATTCACAGAGTCCATATAGACATCCATCAGGTTATGGAGGTGGCCAAAACGAAGCAGGCATGTATGGGTGGGGCCATCAGCCAGAATTCTAATTCCATCTAGACTATCCAGTTCCAGCCAATAGCAGTTATAGGTCAGCATCCTCTTCTCATCCTCAAGGTTCTGCTTCTTATGCTGATTCTGGATTCCAATCAAGCCAACAACCTTATACTCCAAGAGAGATCCAAAGTGGGATGCAGGACTTGGTTGCATCATTGTTTGGTTACAGTGAATATGCATAATATATACAGCCTTTTTATGGGTATTAACATCAGAAGCCAGACGATGAGGGAGAAGGTTCTTCTAGCTATTATCCATATTAGTGCATCATCATTTGGGTAAGGATCATTTAATTTCTATAACATTATTGTGTTTGTAATGTTTATTGTATTGTTTGAACCTACTCCATGCTTAATATGTACTCAAGAATATTAATTTAACATATCCAATGTCTACTACTTCTAGCACTTAATCCAATTTATTCACACTCAAATGCATGTCCATTGGTTTTTTAGATTTTTTAGATTTTTTTATTTTTTAATTTTTTCCTAAATTTTCTATATTTTTCTAATTTTTTTGAATGTTTTGAACCAGTTTCGGCCGAAACCGAAATGTACCAGCCGAAACTAAAACTGGTACGTTTCGGTTTCGGTCCCGATCGAAATCGAGATCGAAACCGATATTGTCATCCTTGAACCAGTCTAGTATCGGTACCACATTTTTTATTTTAATTCCTTGCTCCTTGGTGGGCTGAGAGTTACCACATCCTGGTTAAAACACTGATGTGATGAACTGGATAATGTACTTCTGGGTAGGGATACTTGCTTGTAAGATCACTAATGGATTTTTGACAGAACAACTGAACAATGGAATTGCAGAAATTATATTAGGCTTTTTTCTTGCAAATTAGTTTTTGACGGGACAACTGAACAATGGGATTACAGAAATTATATTAGGCTTTTTCCTTACAAATTAGTCCTTGCAATCTACCTAATTCAAGTTTACCACCTAATCACAACATTTGAGAAAAAAACTCCCCACAATCTACTGTCATTCTAAAACAAGTCCTCATGGTCAACAATGTCTGAAAAAATAATCATTTTGAAGTCTTTTTCTAGAAAAAATGACCAACTATTCAAAATTCCAAAAGAACACCCTTTCTCACACCCCTCCAAAGTATTGGAGGGGGATCACCGGTGACACTTATCTATCTATGATTCCATGCTGCTGCTGCTGCTGCTGCCGCTCCTCGTATCTCCAATCTGCATTGTGAACATCTGCATATTGATAATTGTCCTCAACTTTAGTAGGCACAGTTCAGGGGGATTAACATCCTAGAATCTGATCAAGTGTTCCATGTTTATTAATTCACTGGACCGGTTTGTCCCATTACCTCTTATATACTTTGGAAAGTCAGCTTAACTTCTTTTTAGCAAGAGATTTCAAATTCATGCCCGATCCCAAAAAAATATAATTACATTTATCATAATTAAAAAATATGTTATTGTTCCTCTTGTGTAAGTGGCTATGGAGGCTGGGATATGGAGAGGATGAGTTGTGGGCTTAGCTGATCAGCAGAGGTACTTCGACAGGAGAAGAGAATGGGACTTGGCTCCTACTCCCCTTCACAAGATTTCTCCTCTTGGGGGGGGGGGGGGGGGGGGATATTTTCTCTTGCAGGGATGTCATCGTATCTAGTGTCAACGTCCAACTGGGAAAAAGTAATAGGAGTTTTTTCTGGAAGGATAAATGGTGTGGAGACTTCCCGCTTGAGGTTTTGTTACCTCACCTCTTTGCAGTTGCAACGGATCCCCTGGGAGCTATCTCTCAGGCTTTTGATGCCCTCCTGCCGGGAGGGGCCTAGCCACCGGTTTTCAAGAGGGACCCCAAGCAGGAGGAGATGGTGCAGTTTTAGGACCTTCTCTCCTTCCTAATACCCTATCATTCTCGGCCTGATAGTGATGATGAGTGGGTTTGGAGGTGGGAAAAGGAAGGGTCATTCACAGTCAGGTCAGCATTTGGCATCATCTTGGATGGAGGGATTCGGCACAGTCTCTATGATCAGGTGTGGATACCGAAGAGCCCGCTGAAGGTGAAACTCTTGACCTAGAGGATCTCTCACGGGAGACTACCGACTCGAGATAGGTTGTGCTGATTCTTTCCAGATATTTAGCCGACCTGCAGCCTTTGTCGTGAGGACGATAAGACTATTGACCACCTGTTTGTAGGTTGTTCCTACTCACAAGGGATGTGGAGGGAGCTAGCAAGGAAGGCCCGTTGAGTCATCGGATAGCATAGTGACGTTCACCACATGTTTGTGCACTGGGAGAGATATCGGCCCTTTAGGAGTGACATGACAGTGTGGTGGCTTATCCTTCATGCTACACTATGGACTTTGTGGGGGGAGCGAAACACCGGATTTTCAGGAGGGAGTCTCATGAGGAGGAAACTCTTGTATATTTTGTTTGTGATAGAGTAAGGGAATGGGCCGCTATTCTATGTAATGCGAATTTCCTTACTTCTACTCTTTTTGGCTGCCTGGGGGGATAGGCTATTCCACACTGACCTTATGTGGCCTTCTTTTGTAAAGGATTTTTGTGGTTGCCTTTAGGGGTTGTGACAACCTATACTTGGACATACTTTTTCATTCTATACAATAGTGGTACTACCCACTTTAAAAAATAAACATGTTATTGTTGGAATAATCTCATATTAGAAATAGGCTAAAATAAAATGTGTTTAAAATAGTGGAGCCCTCTCCACTCAACACACACACACACTTGTCGCACCTCAAGCATGCCCTAAGGTGCCTCCTTGTCTCGCCAACCATGCGATTGCCCTATCCGCTGCTCGCCTCTCCAACTAATGCGGCCCACCCACCTTGCATGACATGCATGGGCATAGCCACGTCCCGCCCTCACCAACCCATGTGGTCACCGCTAGCCTGCCGCACGCAGTTGGTACACCCAAGCCGCCCCTTCTGCCTACCCCTTGCTCCGTGTTGTCACAAGGAATACGACCCCTCATGCTCCCCATGTGCCCCGCCTCATCCTCTGCATTATATTGGGGACCTATGTAAATGTACATAGTGGCGTCTTTGGACTGCATCCCTTCACCAAGTTGATCTCATCACCCATGTTTCACGTGGAGGTGCGCACTGAACACTCGTTCTTTGGTCATGAATAATTTTCTACTCATATGCAATCAAGACACACACCGTAGAGAGATCCTTCATAGTGAGGCTTGTAGAAGATGACACCCAAACCACTATGGGTGTTTTTATGAGTTCAAGCCTATGACCGGACCCATCATTTATGGATCCGGTCACTTTCTCTTGTGCTTTGTGTGTTAAATTCATAGATCGGACACATTAGATGGGATCCGTTTAACTTAAACCTGGTTGTTTTTATCTTCCTTTAATGCCCCTAGTTGATATGAGCTGTAACAGGAGTTGTTTGGTCAATGTATGATTAGGTTTTCTTAATAAAAGCTCTTTGGGGATGTGTGGCCAGACTACACAGCCGCAACACACCTTGTAATTCCTTTTTTCTTCTTCTCTTCTTCTCTCATCTTCTCCCTCTTCATCTGCTGCACCGAAATTATGTGACCATGAAATTCTTCAAGGCTAATTGCAATGCTTTTGGTCAGGTGAGTGAGCAATCCTACTTATCTGCTTACTTCATCTACTTTGTTGTGAGTTGAGTTGCCCCTATTCAAGCGGTGATTTCTTTAATACCTACTGATCTGCTGGCTTCTATTTTGAGGGTCCGCACGAGATTGCTAAACAATTATACTCTGTCCTTAACTAAACATTTGTGGAATTCGGAAAGCTTGAGGGAATTTGTTAAGCTACTGTTTACACACACGGAAAATTAATTTTGAAACATCCATTTGTGGGATAAATATGCATATATTTTAGCTAATTAATTAGCATGTATATTATTAATTCCTCGAGTTTAGTTTATCAAACGATTTAGGATTCGTGTACTGGACTTCTCCCCACCGACCATAGTCGGTGTTAATGTACATCGGTACAAGTCCGAACACCTTTGATTAACCGCCAAAGATCTCTTTTAACCTTACAATCTCCTTGTGATATCGGGGATTTAGTCTGAGAGAGACTTCCATGCCCCAAGGTAGGGGTATATTCGTAATTTTTCCTTAAGCTAGGGTTTATTTGCATTTTTTCTAAACTAAGGTTTATTCATAATTTTCCCTTGCATGAGGGTAAGATCAAGATTTCAGCACAATCAGGACATTCTTGTGCAATTTTGTAAGTTTTCTGGATTTTCCTGTATTTTCCTGGGCACTTATACAATTTTGCAAAGGTCCGGGGTAAAAGTGCATTTTTATTTAAGGACTCTTCCCAAATTTGGGAGACATTTCTGCAAACATGAACATTTTTCCTTCAATTTCAGAATTTTCAGGACTTTTCGTGAATTACATGGGTATTTATACAATCTGAAAAGACTTCAGGGTGTGAATGTAATTTTTGAACTTCTTCAGGTTTTTCCCATAATTTAACATCAAAAATCCTAGAACTTAGGATTTCTGGGTATTACATGATTTTTAGATCATTCCATAACAAATACATGAAATTTCACTCATGTAGGGTATTTTTGTAAACATACACTTATGAAGGCTTTTACACAAATTGTTAAACTTAGGAAAATTTTCAAGTCTTGGACAGAACCTCCTCCAGCGAGTCTGCGCAGGGCTTCAAAGGCTTCAAGAAAACTCAAAGGCTTCAAGCTCTTCAAACTCTTCTTCTCTAAGTGTTTGCCGCTCCCCCCTCCTTTCCTTCCTTGGCCGGCCTCCTTTTATAGGAGTTTGGAGTGGGAAGAGGAGGGACCTCCCTCCGGTCGATCTTGGTGCATTGATTGTAGGTGGGCATACCTCTGGAGGAAGGTAAGAATTCCTTTCTTTTCCTTTTTTTTTGGTGTGATAGAGAGGACCGGAGGGGGGCTCCCTGCGCCAGCACGTGACCGGAGGGGGCTCCCTCCGATGCTCATGTTACTGGAGAGACCTCCTTTGGAGCTTGCAGCCCGAGGGGGCTCCCTCCGGTGTTTGCAGAGCCGGAGGGGGGGCTCCCTACAGTTGTGCATGCAGCCGGAGGGGTTCCTCCGATCAGTACAAAACTGCAAATATACCCCTACTCATACCCAAATTACAATTAAACTCATTCAATGGTGCTAAACTATGAATGAGCCCTTAGCCCGTGCCTACTTTTCCACTTAGGTCATAAAGCCATTCCTATCTCTATCGGTTTATCCTACCCTTAGACCAAATTACATAAAGATCCTCATCCCTCTAAAAGTGTTTGTTGTTGTAGTCGCAAACATGCCCTCCATATCACAACTGGTGTTGTAAAGGTTAATGATTTCTTTGGCAGTTAAACAAAGGTATTCAGACTTTACGTCAATGAAAATAAACACTGATTACGATTAGTGGGGAAAAGTCTATTACCCAAACCCGAAATCGTATGATAAACCTAACTCGTGAGATTAACATTGCACACGCCATCTAAATAGCTAACAAATGTGCACGAATGTTCACTCAATGGACACCAAATAACTAATTTCTTTGAACATTCAACGTCACTTATTTAATTCATCTTATCCGTTAATCCCTCGCGTGTTAAGCAGTATTATATGTATATATTTATATATATATATAGAGAGAGAGAGAGAGATGTATATGTATATATGTATGTATACATACGTACATATATACAGAGAGAGAGAGGAGAAGGTGGAGAAGAAGAAGATATTCATCAGAACTCTAACAAGCACAAACCCGTAAAAACCTTCAGTCGAGTCACCTCCAGCATTCCTTAGTATGGCATCACCTCCTGGATGCTCCTCCACATATGGGGTGACATCATATACCTACAAATATGTGGTGAGTGTTACAGTCTCTTCATCCAACAAGATCTGAACAATTAATCAAAGTGAAAAAAGAAAGAAAAAAGAAAGAAAATGTTGACAGGAAGATGAAATCAATATTAAAACCTTATCTTTTACAATGATCCAACAATCTTTCCTGGTATTATGTAGAGAGACTTCAGCTTTTGTATATGTTCTGAGTGCCTGAGTGCATTGCAAAGAAATATGATCGAAGAGTAGTTAATAAGACAGATTTCCAACTATCATTCTCATCATTAATATGATAAAATTCGTCCACTCAGTATAGAGAATATTAACACCCATGAAGCAACAAAAACATCATTTCAGATTCTGAAAAAAAAAGGAGGAAAAAAGCAATGCAGTGCTATGACATGAATATGGTGGAAAAACTGAGAGTTGAAAACAGATGCAATTGGTTTCTGATTTCAGTTTAACAAGATCAAGCTAAGTGGAATTTGATATAGGATCTTTTCAGCTCATGGTTGGCTACTTGGCTATGAAAGATTTGTCAAAAGACTCAACCATTTCCATTTTCAAGATGATATCCCTTTGCCCAGTTCCTGATGTTCTGTGGCTCTAGATGCCACGCTCAGGCAATAACATCTTCCAAAATACTAGACCAGAGGTCCAGAACTTTCCCAAGATCAGGTAATGTTTGGAAGTTAGATCGTGTTTCCATGAAAGAGAAGGCTGAAAATGGTTCCTACCTCTCTAAGCCACTAAGGCAAATAAGATCTCTACTTGCTTGCCATCACCTTCAGCCTTATGCTGCCAACTTGATCAGCTAGGTCCAACAAAGGCTGCCTACCTAATATCTGCTTTCTACAAGGTGCTGCCAAGTGCCAAACATCTAGGGAAGAAAATTCAGACATGAGAGGCTATGCTCAGAGTACCATAAGGTTAGGTGAACAACTAATTATATGTTTGGTTGTGCAATTTAAGCTCATGCAACGAGTAAGCCCCTAAAGATTTCGACAGACATTTAAGCCCCTAAAGATTTCCAAAGACATTGGAAAAAGTCTAGACAAAAATGAAAAATAGGCAAACTTTGATTTACAAATATATGATTATCTTGAACACAGCTCTCTGAAGTGCAAAACAGAGCACTATCAGCCAATGGCTTGTCTCTTATGGGAACAAAGCATTTGATAGCTAGCCTTGTCTGACTGGACACTGCATCTTTGACTAATCATGGCTGAACACACCATTTTTTGTCTTCCTGCCATGAGTTGCCTTATTCAAAAAGCACTACAGTCTAACATCCCTTCAACATCTCACATCTGGCCTCATTGGATGATCAATCACGAGTTAGTAGTCCCACAAAAAAGAATACCTTGCACGTGGATTTCTTTATTCTTTGGTTGTAAAATAAAGGTAGCTGATCCATAGTTTTTTGTGACGAAAAGAGGCAACGAAACTACCTTGTAATATAACAGGTGAATTCGGTTTCCTTCAGTAAATAAAAAAAAAGAAAACTTGAAGTTCACAAATTCATAGATATTCAATTCAGAGGAGAAGCAGTTACATATACTCGGTGGATTTCCAAAGACATGCAGTTATGATCTTCATTAACACTTATCTCAAACAAGGTATTTGACACATTACAATATAAAAGGTTTATATTCAATTTTCAATGGAGAAGAAGTCAGTTTGATAAACAATCCAATACCATGAAGACAAATGAGCAAAGAAAAGCAAATAAACATCATGCAATTCAAACTCATTACAATGAAAAACTTGTACAATTTTAAAAAAATTCCAACTTGATTTATTAAATGAACCCATTCTTGCCCAGTGCTAAGTGGAGGCAAGATAGTTGAGTAAGAACTGAAAGCAACAGGTTTTATCATTTTAAACACATTGTTGATCATGCTTTTCAGAAGTATGCTGATCGTGGTTTAGAAACACTGCAGTACAAGTGTACAACATATGCGACACAGAAATGTTCAAAGGCAAGTAGGCAACCAAGTCAGCGGTGACAATATAACGGTCTTATCTGCAATAATCAAGGAAAATTCATATCGGGCTAAGTTGCCTTAAAAGTTCTACTGGTGTACCTTTCTCGTGGAAACTGGCTGACCTTCTTTTGTGTTACCTACACAAATCATAATAAGGTGTTAACAATCGGTGAACAAATATGCTGGAATGGTATGTAAAAAAAAAAAACCATTACTATCACCTTTCTTGTGTGATCTTGAAGCAAAGAATAGAGTTGCCAGCAATAAACCTAGAAGTAACGTCACAATGATAAGTACCATCTTCGCAAACCTGTTGCACGGCCAAAGAAAGTGAGCCATACCCACAAAATCACAATATAAAAGAAATCAATATTGCAAGTTACTTCTTGAAATGCCTTTAGGGTGGAAAGAATTTCTAGTTATATGTCTGACAGTGTCGAGAGAGAACGCAATGCCGAGAACCCCTAAAAGAGTGGGAGACAAAGA
This sequence comes from Amorphophallus konjac, assembly GCA_022559845.1. NCBI lineage: Eukaryota > Viridiplantae > Streptophyta > Magnoliopsida > Alismatales > Araceae > Amorphophallus > Amorphophallus konjac. The sequence continues at coordinate 139,853 of JAHNEJ010002289.1, read as the reverse complement.
TTATGCTTGCCCAAGCTCCTTTCCTGGCCAAATGCAGCAAAAAAAAAAAAATAACAATGCGGGAACAACAAAACAAAAAATAAGAAAAGATGTCATTTTTAAGAAGTGAGAAAGGCGTGGTGTTGGAGGTGACAAGACTTCTGCTACATTAGCGGCCGCAGGAAAGAAGAGGGGAAGAAGTGTTAGGCAATGCAATGTGAGTGTGTACTGCGAGAAAGGTTTTTTTTTTTTTTTGGGGGGGGGGGGGGGGGGGGGGGGGAGGGGGGGAGAGAGAGAGAGCAAACCTGTCGACAAAAAGAAGTCGCAGACACGGTTCTACCACGGAGGACGTTCACTGAGAAGGGTTCCCCGGACGAGCAGGGATCGCGTGAGCTGGCCGGTGGCCGGGCTTGCAGGAGAGAGTACCCTGGGGGGGAATTGGGCGGTTTCGCCGGGGGACGCTGGTCTGAGACACCGAGAGAACCTTGGACCACAGCTCCAGGGGTTCTCTCTCTCTCTCTCTCTCTCTCTCTCTCTCTCTCTTCCCCTCTGCGCGAATTTGAAGGCATGAATGGTAGATCGATTATCACAAGATTCACAACCACAGATGCATGTTAACGTAATTACACATTATGAGTTAGGAAATCTACGGCACCACAAGGGATGAAGACGCAGGCTCCACTGTCCCCCCATCTTCTTCCTCCCTCCCCCAACTCTTGTTGCGGACATACGGTGATGTAAGATCCCGTCACCTCTCACCTTCCTTCCCCTTCTCTCTCTTCACCATCGTTGGGATCATCTTCCCCCTAACTCACAGCACCTCCCATTTAAATACGTATAAAAGAGTCGAATACGAAACAGACATTATGATATCTAAATTAGTATTCGATTAATAATTAAATTATTTGATATTTGATTAAATTATTCGTCAAATATTTTATTCGAATAATTAATCAATTAATAAGAATTTAAACTCGATTCAAATTTTAAACGAATAATTATGAATCTTACTTAGAGATGAGTCATGTGAGTTTGTAGGAGTATCGTAAGTTATTTTCTCAATAAAAAAATAAAATTTATTTTTATTTTGAGAGAGATTATCAAAAAATTAGACTTCATCTTAAAAATAGAAAATGACTTATCAAATGAGTGTAAGTAGAATTCTTATTTCTAAATTATATTTTGAGAAAAAAAATAAAATAGAACGAGCAAACAACATATTAGAATTTGAGCCAATTATATACAGAAATTCATCTTTAAATATTCATTTAAGAGTTCATATTCGGTCGGATAATATCCACCACGGATATCCCAATATCTGAATTCGTATCCGATTAATAATCGAATTATTCGATATCCGATAAAATTATCCGTCGGATACTTTGTTCAGATAATTATTCGACCAAACAAATACGAATTCAAATTCGATTCGAATTTTAAACAGATAATTATTGGATCTAAAATTCGTGACAATGGTGATTCCAAGACCCCTCTCGTACGAGACAATGGCCTCGGCCCGGCCTCAGCCCGGCCCAATAGTATGCTCGCTAGCATCCAGAAGAGGCTCAAATACAGCCCACAATGGATCCATCGCTTTCATCTCTCCTGACAATATGGCACTATACTACTCTTCTTTAAATAATGTCAGACGTCTCATCCGTACTTGTTGAGTTAAAACTTTAACTTGGATAGTTTAAAAAATCTAGTATGGTATAAAAATATATGACTACAATGCTAAATGATAGAGTAATACTTGATAATTAATTAGGTGGCCTGCACCTTGGCCTCCCTCCCATTGGGCTATGTGAATGCAACAATGGACAGAACCTTGGGGGATTGATCGATGTGATCTTTGAAAACTCGACCCTACTTATTGTTGGTCTAAAAAATTGAGGATTTAGTTGACAAGTAGAGAGTAGAATTGAAAAATAGATAATAAGATTGAAGAATAGAGGTTGGATTGAAAAAATATAGATAATTTCAATTGAAAAATGCAAGTTTCAATTATAAAAACACAGGTTACATTTCAGTTTGATGTAATATTTCTCAATTCTATAGTTTTATTTGTTAACCAAATCATTTATTTTTTGACCAACAAATGGGGTTGGATTTGTGATAGAACACAAGGATCTATTGCCATGTTTTGCCTATTGTCTGCATCACACCACATGACCCAATAGGAAGTTTGGATGTAGTAGGGCCACTTAAATCCTATTACACACTCTTTTGTGTGGCAATTATTACTCAAATGATGTATCTCACAGTTACAATTGCCATATGATAAAGTCCAATGTGATATTTTGGAACATTTTTTTTAAAAAAAATGAAGTGCAAAAATCAATAGTCTCTCACAATCTAAAAGAAATGAATTGTGGAAAACTCAAGATACCTGTGAGGTGTATTTGTAGGAGGATTGTGTGTCATTTACATACTAGTAGAAAATCTTTTAATATCTGAGAAAAGAGTAATGATGATAAAAAAAATCTTGGTGAATAACATTTACCCATGTTCCAATTTTCTCATAACCTATTCATTATCCTTAAAATCTAAAGATAATAGTATTATCAAATATTGTTTAAGTCCACAAATGGATAAAGAGCCATGCCAGATTAAAGGTGAAATAAAAGAAGTTAAAATAGTTGAAAACTAGAGATACATGGGAAGTGAACTTGTAAGAAAACTATGTATAAGTAACATAGTAGCCAAAAATCTCTTAATATCATAGAGAAAGAGCAATGATGATAAAACTGACTGATGTTGAAGAATCAATGGATGAGTTGTGATTAGGGGTGAATTGTCAACTTGTTGAATAATATTTACACCTATTTTGATTCTCTCGTAATCTATTCTTTATCAATCTAAACATAATAGTAGTGTCAAATATTGCTTATGTAAACATATGGATAAAGATTCATGCCGGATTTGAAAAGTGAAATAAAACAAGTTAAAATAGTGTGAATCTATTCCACTTGTTTGTTTTAAAGTTTTTAATTATATAATTTTATAATAATCAAATTTTATTGTTTTAAAGGGTGAATTGGGTTTGCTTATAAATTTGTCTGGTTTTTATAGAAAACACATATATCACTAGATCTAGATAGTTAAACAAGATCTTATCACCCTGGCACAAGTTTGACAATTGGATAAATCTTTTAGCCTCTAAGTACTATGGTTATATGTGTAAAAATTGTGGAAGAAGGGAAGACAAACAAAGAGCAATTACATTAATGTACACAGATTTTTATTGTGGTTTAGTTCTAATGTGTGAAACTTACGTCCACTTTCTCACATTGTCCACACACTTATCAAAAGAGAAACACACACACACACACACACGCACGGGTAGATGAACACCCATACATAGTGCTATGAGCACCAACCACACACACATGGATCACATACTCACGATCCACACACGTACTTGTTCTTTCATTCTTTTCATTATATGATGAAACATATATGAAATATAGAGAAGATGAAATGAACTAGGATCGTGTAGTATAAGGCTCCCCCTTAGTAGATGCCAAATCTAGTACGTGGAAAAGAAGCTCTCTAGGATGTAGACACGTCTCGAAATCCTTCTCTTGTAATAGATCATCGTAAAAACATTAAGAGGAAGAAGAATGACTCCATGAATCTCTATGATTTTTTTCTTTTTCGTACACAAGGATACGCCTTCTTTTCTTCTCTTTATTTGTGGTTAGGGTTTAGAGACTCCATCATGTCTTATTTATAGAGCAAGATAGAGAATAACAACTTCGGATATGTTAGGCAAAAGATAGAATTTGAAATCTCAAACTTTCCACCATTTTGCAGAACGACTGATCACCCCAATGGCTTCTTCTGAATAGACTTGTGTACTGGATTTTTCAGTCTACTATTTTTTTTGTAAAGCGGTCAACCACCCCGACAAAACTCTGAGAAGGCCTGTGTACTAGAGAAAGAGGTCGACCATTTTTACCAAGTAGGGCTTCTCACAATTTGCCATTTCAATTCAGTTTGGACCTTCCTTTTTTGGCCTCCGACCTGTCTTAGTCATTCAATGGTACTTTCCAAGTAGCATAACACGACCCATCAAAACATTCATAATATTTGTTTTGTTATCATCAAAATTAATAAGAAAAAATTTACAACACTTATCTTATTAAGGTTTGAAGTTTTAATGATGATAAACTGATAAATAAATCATATGAGTTCACAAGTTTAAACTTCATCGTGACAAGACAATGGCAAAAATCATCGAGGAATAGGTGGAAGATGTAAAATTACACCTTTTAAGAATTATATCTCTCCCTTTGTTTCATTAGATCACTTCAGGTGACAAATCAAATAATCAGTTCTATCATTAAAGACTTGATTAATCCAAGTGAGGTAGGACTCAAGTTTAAGTCATGTTGATGATGCCAATGATAGTGATTTTCAATAGTTTCCTTACACCAATTCTATCATATGACTTATTGATTAAATTAAGTGAACTTAATCACTCTACTTAATTCCTCATCCTGTTCCAATTTCTTTATGACGACATTACACCTACATCCACATGATGGTAGTTTTTCTTATATGATTCTCATTATAATATCTATGACAAAGCCCAGATAAATTGGGTTTGATACGAGTTTTCCTCTTGTTTTGGGTCAAATGATATACTCGTTAAAAACATCTCTTTTTTTTACGGAGATTGCAAGATCAAATCTAAGTAAGATATCCCAAGAATGGGAAATAAGCACAGTTCCTTTGTCACAATTGCTGCTACGTGAATGCTGATATGACCGTTAGGAGTATTTAGTACTGCTCAAACTCTGTCACATCAAACACGTCTAAAATGGGTAATAATTATTTCAAGATATTAGTCTCCCCATCACATCCCATAAAAGAGTGAGAAAATGACAAACATCTATCATGGCTTCGTTGCTCATTTTGAGAAGTCTTCGTCACTTAAAATGAGAAAGAGGGTATAAGAATTATATATTTGTAATTCATTTTTGGAAAGAGCATCTTAGATCAAAGAATTCATTCTAACAAGAATGAGAATAATTTAAGATGTTTTCTTCCATGTTTAAAATGTCTTTTCGTGTTCATGTGAGAGGCTCATGCTAAAAACCTAACAAAAAAATACCATAGGAAGAAAGTCTTACCTAACTTATTCTTATTTTCATATAAAGTATTGCATCGAAAACAGGGCATCTTTGCAATCCATCCTCCTAACGTTATTTAAAATAGGATTTTACAAATTGATCTGATATAGGACTAATCTTCTGTATCAGTCACGACCGATCTATGATACATAATCGATACGTTTTATATATTTAATATTTTATTTTAAATATAAAATATTTTATAGGTAAATGAGCTAAGTACCTTCGTCGGTTTGAGTGTAACTCAAAATCTCAAAGACATTTGCAAGATTCGATCTTAGGATGTTTTAGATAAAATGCACAGAGTACTTAACCAATTGAGTTAAGAGTTTTTTTTATATTATTTTACGTATACTATATATATATAAAGGTTTTTTTTCATCTTGACATCTTACGGTGTGGAACGATATGATATGATACCGTATCAATAGAAAATCGATACGACCGATACAAACTTTGATTTAAAATGAATCAGGAACGAGCAAACTTAAATTTCTTTGGTGTCCAAATCCTTCAAAAACTTTTGAGAATGAAAGGGGTCATTTTTGAGAGAAATGGGGATGCTTTTGAAGCCTTTTTCTCGTATCAGAGATTCAGAAAGGCCTGCTTATGAAAATGTCTTTTGAAAATGGTTACCTATGAGAATACCTTTTTACTTGTTAGAACGAGGAATAAGAAGGAATTTCTGAAAATAGATGCCAAGGATAATCAAACCACATTCTCATTTCAGTATTGAAACTATTGAAATCTCTGACAAACAAAATCATTTCCAAATAAATCAAACTTTCTAACTTTTTAAACGTCGATGATTTAAGAGAAAAATCTCTTAAAAGTTGGATGACTAGATTGCAAATACTTGTAGTGGGAAAATGACCTTTATTATGAATATATGCATATTCTTACCAAGTTATTGAGAATTAATAAAAGATAAAGGTATTTATGTATATAAACAATTGTGAGAAGGTGGTGGTGCGGCAAGCCCAGAAGTCCGGTTTCAGCGGTGAAGCCTTCCGATCCCCCATCTCTCCACTGGCAAGTCTCCTCTGGCCCCCCGCCGCCGGCGAGTCCCCATTCCCCTCTCCCCACACTAACCAACGGTAAGCGATCTCTGCCGTCCTCGTCGTTCGTTTTTTCCGCATCTCCCGTCTTCTATGGAGAAGAGCTGCTGGCAAAGCTGAGCGCTTTATCTGTGGGGCGGCGTCCGTTTTGTTCTGCGGACACTTCCTCAGGATTGACGGGAGTTTATCGTTCTTGGGTTTCTATCTTTTCGCCGGAATTTGTTCTTATTCTGTTCGGCTTCGGAGCCACTTCTTTGAGGCCCCTACCGAGCAGGATGCGAAAATTGTATCTTTTAATCGTTTGGTGGCATTAATTCTCGTGGGCAGGGAGACTAAATGAGATGGCTTCATGTTTTGCCGTGGGTGTGAGAGGGGAGGGGGCACCCACACTTCGTTGACGATGGTGGGTCGTAACTATTTGTGAAGATTAACCCATTTCTTGAAGCCAACTTCTCTTCCATCTGAAAACAATTTTGCGAATCAGATTTTGGTCAGACCAGGAATTCATTCTCGAGAAGTCGTGTGCTGATGCGGCGTTCCCGCATCCCCCAATAGCTGTGTCTTGGGGAAATTTGTCATGGGAGCCAACATCCTACCATGTTGTGCAACTAGTGGAATGTTACTATTTACTGCCTTAGCTGTGTGTCGTATGGCTCTCAACTCAAATCCTTAAGATTATCCATGAAGAAGCTAAGAACCTATGCACGTTGTTTTTGCTAACGTAATCTCAACCTGTTTGTGAGTAATCTCAATTCACATTTCCAAAGTGACATGTGGATATTAACACAGCATTGAGTACATGGATGTACAAATGCAACTACTTTGGTATCATGTTAGAACTGTGCTTCCAAGTCAAGTGGATGACCTGAGATCATACAAACATGTTTCCTGACATAATTTTAAACATTGTGGGACCGATGTTCATTTGAGATATATAGCAGCTATTCTCTTTGTCATTTCATCACTGAAGTTTGACCTTTGATTGGACACAATGATTTTGTGAGGAGAACCAATGCCAGGGATAGACTATGTTGTTGCCTGTAGGGTAATGTGTAAAGTATGTTGCAGCTGATTCTTGTTTTTCAGCAGTGGAGTTCAATTATGACTGTCATCTTGCTGGGCTTCAGTTGTTTAATAGCATTGTCAGGATAAGTCAGGTGTTTTTTTCTTTTGGAAAGTTGACAATCCATAATTCTATAATTACAATGTACGATGACCCTTTGAGACCCTCAGAAATTACCTATCCCAGTCACGTACATGCTCTATACACAAGAAAGCCATTGTAAATTTCCCATTCAAACGAAATTCCCCTAAGAAATCACATTATCAGTAACATACCCTTTTGTCACCCAAATTACCAACAGAAGACCCCATATCACCATAACTTTACTATGAGAAAAAATTGGGTTCTCTCTCTTGTTTTTTCTAGAGAGAGAGGCTTTGGGGTTTTCGGGCCCATGGCTCCATGGGTAGGGCACCCGCCGGAACTGGTCCCCAAAGGACGGGTTTGTTCATCCAAGGGGCTGGCCGTTGGGCGGTCGCTGACCTGATTTGGTTGTGGGAAGAGGGGCCACATTAGGAGGTTTTGAAGGGCAAGGGGGCCATCTCTCGTAGGGGCTCGAGGTTGTTCCAGGTGCTTCCGGTCTTATGCTGAAGTGGTGAGGGGTTTTGCGCCTTCGGGGCTGAGTGAGCCAAGGCACATGAAGTGTCTGGATGCAAGGGTGCTCCCATCGGAGCTCCTGCATGCCCAGACAGGATGGCTGAGGCGCTACCTTTGGGTGGTTCTGTTGGACGTAGCGTGGATGCTACACAGCTTAGGCTTAGTCTGGAGGCGGACGTCGATGGTCTCTGGGAGGTCATGCGGGTGTCCACGTCGTCTTTTCTGGCGGTTGGACATGGGGCATAGTTGGTGGAGAGGATGGCTGTCATAGGTTTTTTGGCGGCGGGAGATGCCTTGCTTCGCCTCCAGTGGTGGTTGTTGACCAAGGGACCTTCCCCAACCCTTCGGCGAGGAGGGTTTGCGTCACCCTCGAGGGAGTCCCTCTATGACAAGGAGGGGTTGCCCTTCTTAGTCCGGGGTTTCGGGAGGGTGGAACGCAGTGGTCTTGGCTTCACTCCGATGGGGTAACGGACGGCGGTCGTGGCCGTTGTTCAGGTGGCCAGCACAATGAAGACAACACAGAAAATTCTGATCACGCCGCCTCAGAAGGAGACATGCAACCAATAGGTCTCATGGCAGACCATGAGGATCTTGAGTAAATTATGACATCCTTTCTGATGCATTCTCTGATTTCAGTAGTGATAACGAACAAGAGTTATCCTATGACGAGTTATTGGAAGGTTTCCTTAAGTTAGATAAGAAGTGTCGGTCCAAGAGCTAAGTCTTGAAGGCTTTGCAGGTAGATCATTGCAGATTAATTTATGAGAAGAAACTCTTGGAAAAAAGAGTCGTAGAATTGACTACTAATAATGACCTTCTTGCAAAGGACCTTGAAAGGCTTGCTAAATCCCAGAAGGAGTTGGAGTTACTCTTATCTACCTCAAGGAGATCTGTTGATAAATGAGGACTGAGATATCATCTTGACATCGTTCATAAGGTCAGGAGCATGCATAAGCCAGCTACATTTGTCAAATCATCATTTGAGTATAATGCATGCATCTACTGTGGTAAATTTGGGTATGCATCGCATACCTTCAAGCATTGTAAGCCATCCCTCGCATCTTTTAGATCCGTACTGAAGCAGTCAGAGGGATGTACGACCTACACTCAGATCGGACCAAAGAAAGGTATGTACACTGCAATGAATGACAGAGCTGTCAAGTCAGATCCTAAACTAAACCCTAAAGGAAATTCATTCCATTGTATCTAGATGCACACTTCATGAAGAAACTCGAACGGATTAAAGTCATTTGGGTTCCTAAATCTCTTCTCTGATTTCTATGCGGGACAACTCAAGTACCAGGAACTCTAAATGGTATCTGGACAGTGGGTGCTCGAGACATATGACAGGGAATAAGTTTCTGTTCAAGAGAATAACAAAGGTTAAGAGTGGACATGTGACCTTTGGAGATAGCTGGCAAGGGAAGATAGCTAGCACAGACTCCATTAGAGATGAGGTCTATACACACATTGAGGAGGCAATGCTAGTTGAAGGCCTCAAGTTCAACCTCATTAGCATAAGCCAACGATGCGACAACGGACATGAAGTGGCATTTATAGAGAAAATTTGCTCAATCAAGAACGCAAAGACCAAGGAGATACAATTCTGTGCTCACAGACAAGACGTGGGACTGTGGCATAGAAGACTTGGTCGTGCGAGCCACTCCATCCTGCAAAAGCTGACAAAGCTTAACCTGGTAGAAGGATTACCAAAATTGGATTATCTCCATCTAGAGAAATGCAAGATTTGTGGGCAAGGTAAACAAACCAGAGCTTCACTGTAAGTACCTCTTCACCTTTGGAATTATTACATATGAATTTATTTGGACTAATAAGAACAACAAGCTTGAGTGAAAAGATATATGGATATGTCATCATAGTTGATTACTCCAGATTCACTTGAACATTCATTTTGGTCCACAAGAATGAAGCTTTTGATAAGTTTGTTAAGTTTAGCAGGCATGTTCAACGAGATGGAAGATATAAGATCTTGAACCTAAGAAGTGATCATGACACTGAGTTTGAAAATCAAAGCTTCAAGGAGTTATGTGAGGAGAATGGAATTAAGCATATTTTCTCAGCAGCAAGAACTACTCAGCAAAACGGTGTAGCAGAAAGGAAGAATAGAATCTTGGTAGAGATGGCAAGAACTATGCTAAGTGAGTCAAGACTCCCCAAGTGTTTCTGGGCGGAAGCGGTAAACACCGCTTGCTACATCGTCAACTGAGCCATGATCAGACTAATTATGAAGAAGATATCCTACGAGCTCTACAAAGGAAAGAAGCCCAAGGTCAGTTACTTCAAGCCGTTTGGATGCCCCTACATTATTCACAGTAACGGTAAGGAGGATCTGGATAAGTTTGATGTCAAGGCTGATGAGGGTATATTCTTGGGATATGCCTCTGATCAGCAGGCATACAGGGTGTTTAATCGAAAGAATTTGGTAGTACAGATTTCTATTCACGTTACTTTTCGTGAAGTAGATACGTCTAACCTGGAGCCAGAAAGCTCTAGCTCTGATGATGATGTAGATATTAGAGCTTAAAAGTCAAGTAAAGAATCTCAACTCGAGAAAGATCCGACAAATGGAGCAAAAGAGAGAAATCAAGTGCAAATAGAGGATCTAAGGTTGGAGGATCAACCTGATGCTAGATTGTCAAGAGATTGGAGATACGCAAGTAGCCATCCACCTCAAAACATTATAGGCAATCCTTCTACCCGAGTAAGTACTCGTAGTCAACTTCAGAATTTAAATTACGTTGCATTCCTATCATAGGTGGAACCCAAATGAGTGGAAGAAGCTATCCATGATGAATTTAGGTTTTGGCCATGCAGGAGGAACTGAACCAATTTCAACGCAATGAAGTTTGGCTCATAGTTCCTAGACCATCAGACCACCCTGTAATAGGTACCAAATGGGTCTTTAGGAATAAGTTAGATGAAACATGAGCAGTAGTAAGGAACAAGGCTAGACTTGTTACTCAAGGCTATTCCCAAGAAGAGGGAATAGACTATGAGGAGACCTTTGTTCCTGTAGTCAAACTGGAAGCAATTAGAGTCCTTCTAACATTTGTTGCCTTTCACTCTATCAAGTTGTATCAGATGGATGTGAAGAGTGCCTTCCTTAATGAATCAGGAGGAGGTTTATGTAGAGCAGCCACCGGGGTTTGAAGACCCTAATGCTCTTGACCACGAATATAAGCTCACTAAGGCCTTATACGGACTGAAACAAGCTCCACGAGCTTGGTTTGAGCGAGTTGAGTCAGTTTCTACTGATCACGGCTTTACAAGAGGATAGGTTGACAAAATCCTGTTCATCTAGGTCAGGAATGACGGCGTGCTAGTGGCACAAGGATATGTTGATGATATAATATTCGATGCTACTAACCCTTCAATGTGCAAGAAGTTTGAGACTTCAATGAAGGGTGAGTTCGAGATGAGCATGATGGGGGAGCTGAACTTCTTCCTTGGACTGCAAGTCAAGTAGACAGATGAAGGCATCTTCATCAGTCAGACCAAGTACACCAAGGAGTTGTTAAAGAAATATGGGATGAATGAATGCAAAGTAGCAACAACGCCAGTGGCTCCTTCTTCCAAGTTGGACTCGGACGAAATAGGTAAGGAGGTAGAGGAAAAGCTTTACAGAGGTATGATCGGATCTCTCCTTTATCTTACTGCGAGTAGGCATGATATCTTATTCAGTGCATCCATGTGTGCTAGGTATTAGGCAAAACCTAAAGAATTACATCTAACTGTAGTAAAACACATTTAAATATTTGAATGGAACAACTGATCATGGTTTATAGTATCCATGTGGGAATGAGTTCAACGTAATTGCATACTTGGATGCTGATTACGTAGGTTGTAAAATTGATAGAATAAGTACCAGTGGAACCTGTCAGTTCTTTGGGGGGTGTCTAGTCTCATGGTCCTCAAGGAAACAGAATTTTGTTGCACTGTCAACTGCAGAGATAGAATATGTAGCTGCTGGCAGTTGATGTGCACAAGTACTTTGGATCAAATATTAATTGTGTGGTCTTAGATTTGAGCTCAATATGATCCCCACCAGTGCCATCAATTTGATCAAAACCTAGTTCAACACTCTAGAACCTAGCATAAAGAAATAAGACATCATTTCATTAGAGATCATGTAGCATTGGAGAATATAGATCTTAGATTTATAGATACTAATCATCAGCTAGCATACATATTTACCAAACCTTTAGTTGAGAATAAGTTCTCTATCGTAAGACGTGAACTCAGACATGTGTAGGGGTTGAGGTCATTTGTACATGGATATCGTAATCCCTGCATAAAATATTTAACAAATATATATGTGCCTTACCTTGCTGGATCGATTATTCCTGTTTGATTATCATGATGATAAAATTATTATGGTCATCACATTTTAAAAAAATGTGGTATGTATGTACTACAGACAAAACTTAAGAGATATATCTGTCAGTCAAACGGGGTCAAACATGTGAAATGATTGCCCATATAAGAATTGACCCAACAAGGTGAAATACCGCCTCAAGCGCAATCTCAAGCACTAAAGGACAAAAGAGTCCTTCACCTGAGTCACCGACTTATACGAAATTCAAATGAAATTCATGTGAAATGGCAGAAAAATTAAAATTACTTCTATGTTTCCTGCCTATCGGAAGATGTCAGATCACCTAAAAAAGGTGTACAATCGCAACCGTCAGAATGAGAACGGACACGAAAATTTAATTAAAATCACAGAATGTGGTAAGGTGTAAAGGATATTAAGATATATTTCTATAAAAAGGGAAAATCCATTCGGACACCTCCTCTCCCAAAACATATCTCCTTCTCTTCTTTGACCCACTTGCAAACCCTCAAGCTATTCTCTTCTCGTCCTTCCAGTCCACGGATCAAGAGAGAAGATTCAATCTTTTTCTTTCTGAGCATCTCCTCTTCCTCCCTCGACACTCTACGTGCCTTTAGGATCGAGGATAGCAAGAGATAGCTGTCGCAGCTAGACAAGTAACTCGAGGGTTCGTGACAAAGGAAGCTTGAGCGAAATATGAAAGAGGAAGTTGGTACCAGAGAAGAAAAAAAATATTCAAGGGCTTAGGGAGGTTTTGATGATAAGGCTAAAGCTTAGCAAGGTACTAAGCAAAAAGGATAGGAGACATATCAACAGGAAGCCAGTAAAGATATGGACAAGCCAGGTATGAATTTGGTTGAAAAGTTGAATTTACTTTCAGATGCAATAAAAGAGAAATTCAATGTCTTGGAGGCATCCATGGGAGAAATGCTAAGAAGGATGGAATCTATGGAGCAGGAGATTGCTGGGGAGTTGAAGAAAAAGGAAGTTCCTCAGTTTGATCATGAACATATTGCCTCTCTAGTTGCACTACAACTGAGGACACCAGTGCCAGCTCCTACAAATCCATTTGGGTCCACACAGTCAGTGCCTGCAACACCATAGGAAACACTGGCTGAGCCTACAGAAGAAAGAGTAGAAAAACCAAAGAAAAAGAAGAAAAGCAACAGAAAAGCAACTCTTCAAGCACGAAGGGTTACTCTGTGCAGCACTAAATAAGGAAGAAAAATCTTTAAGACATGGGTCCGGTACAACAAGACAGAAGAGTGATATGGTAAGCCTAGAATTAGCTTTGATGAATTCCTCAAGAAATACAAAGATTCAAGCTTTATTATTGAGGAACTAGTTTTTAGGGTACCAGAACCAGAAGTTGCTATAGCCCAGGAGCAAGCAACACAAAACGAAGAAGCTGTCACAAAATCTACTGTTCCCGAAGAACAACAAAGGGACCAAGATGTTGCGGTTCATCTTAGTGAGTTGTACTGAAAAAGGAAACAATATAAAAAATCAGCACCAACTCCTAACAAAATTAAGAAGGATTCCCTGCTAGACATTCTAGAAGGAACATACTCCTACTAGAAGCTGAAGAAGAAACAGAAGAAGGAGCATCTGGTCAGGGGGAGATATATTTTTTATCAAGAAGTATCTATACGTATGTATCCTTAAAATCTTTCAAAGTCCCCTCAACACTGAAACAATGTATCACACACTTGTAATTAGATATATTATCCAATTTTACTTCTGTGTCTTGTGTCTTCTATGCTTGCATGATTGGTAACCAAGTTGTAAGTCATCTGGTCACGGGGAGACAACACTAGTAAATACAAAACGGGGAGGTATTGCGGGTAAGTATTAGAGGGGGTAGTTGTCTCTGCAACTAGTTGGCACTCTTTCTCTCCCGTCTCTATATTCCCTTATGGGGAGATATTTTCATCTGTCTACTCACCTTTTTGGCTCTGGCAAAAAGGGGGAGTAACATATTAATATGTATTTTGGACATGGGGAGTAACATATTTAGGGGGAGAATATATGGTTAAAGGGGAAAACACATCAACTGAAAGAAAAATTGAAAAATATATTAATATATTTTGAAACCTGTACAAATTTGTAAACTCGTTAAGAATTGAAAATTTTCCTTGAGATTTCAAGAACAAATCTTTTAGAAATTTCAATTTAACCAAAAAGGGGGAGATTGTTGGAAAATACCTTTTTCATAAAATTTATTATTTTGGATGAGGACAAAATAAACAATTAATTATCTCAGTAATTATTATTACATGTTTAACCTAAATACATGTCTCCACAAATAATTGGGATAATAACTACTTAATATAACTTAAGTGAAAAAGTTTCAATAGAAAGGCGAAGGCGAAGTATTCACCTTAACTCCTTTTAAAAGGCTTAAACTCTGAAAAGGCGAAGTATTTGCCTTGGGCAAAAGCATCCGCCTCATCACTAAATGGCAGAAAATCCTGTAAGGCAGAGCATTCAACTTGGCACCCTAATAAGGTGAAGCTATTCCGCCTCAACACAAAAAGACAAAATAAGTCCTGATAAGGCAGAGCATTCGCCTCAGCAGGTAGAAAGGCGAAGTATTCACCTTAGCTGAAGCTTCTGCTTTATCACATAACGACAAAATCTTTGACAAGGCGAAGCATTCATCTTAGGTCCCTAGAAGGCGAAGCATCACATGCAGGATGAAAAGACAATATATTCACCTTATTCGAAACGTTTCGTTTCAACACAAAACGTCAAAACTCTAGAAGGCGAAGTATTCGCCTTAGCTGAAGCATCCGGCTTAACACAAAAGACAAAACTCATAAATAAGACAAAACAACGACACTTTGTCTCAATACAAAACGACAAAACTATAGGATAATGTGAAACATTTGACGTAATTATCTTAGTAAGGCAAAACGTCTCTAATATTCCGCCTTAGTAGTAAATGACTAATTCCTTAACAAGGCAGAACACTCTTTGAAGGCAATACATTTCGCCTTAATAGATAATAAAAAAAACCTTGATAAGATGAAACGTGTCTGATATTTCGCCTTAACAGAAAACGACAAAATCCTAGACAAGGTGTAACATTCTTTGTTTCCTAAAGAAGGCGGAACGAATCTGATACACCGTCTTACCAGAAATTGATGGAAACAAAAGTGTAATTACACTATATTGCATGTAAAGGCGATATTTCGCCCCTCTCTTCTTTATCAGTATAATAGCTCTTAGCGTCAATATACAAAAGCAATCCATGTATATTGCCTCTTGATTCATTGACTACAAAATACACAGTATGACGCTTATCTAAGACAAATGTCTCTCTCTTTCACTGAAGTAATTTAATTAAGACACGTATAATCATAAGATGCTGACATAATTTCATAACATTCGCCTCCAAATCATGAATGTGAAATATTCTAAGCAATACAACGTTACGCAAAAGAAAATAGACAATTTCCTTATCACTTCCATACACCTTAAAGGGCAAAATATATTATATGTGGAAAGTATGCTTGACTACTCGATCGGTCATTGCGTCTGTATTTATTATTGCGTATCTCTTGGGATACTTTTGCAGCAAGTGCATCTATATTTTACGTTCTCATTAATTGCTCAGTATCCGTTGGAGATACTCACGTATTATCAATACATATTATATAAAGTATTTTACTATGTACTCAAATGCATACTCTCTTCTAACAAAATATATGAAACTTATATTATTTTTTGTCTCCTCAAATTTCTAATTCCCTAACTTTATCTCGCATCGCATGTAAAGGTCTGCATGGCAGAAATATTTCTGATAAATCTGTAGGCCATACGACCAGGGGAAGAGAGAGAGATGAGAATGCAATAGAGAATGATACTGACAAACGTATCTCAACAATAGAAAATTTATCCTACTTACTATCTGGACAAGACCAGAGCAACTAAGTTACGGGGTGGACAAGGACCCAACACTCCACACTGCGAAGTTCAAGGTCTAAAGTTCCACACAAATCTCTATATGCTGATAGCTGGGATCTAACAGTTGGAGGATGTTGTATCTAACGAACACAAAGTTTTCATCTTATAAATACTCGAAGATTGTAGCAAACGAACACACACGGTGAACGCTTCAAGCAACAAGCATTCAAGCGCCTTCTTGCAATCGAAGCGATCTCAGCGTCTTGCTTTCTGCACACTCACGACCAAGAGAACTTCACTTCATTCAAAGCTCATCTTTGAAGTTCTTCATCCTAGGAAGCATTAAAGAGGAGGATATTATATTGTAACGATATTCTACTTTCCTCCTCTTTCATTCTTTACAATCATTTGTATTTATTCTTTGTTGATCTGTCCGAAGGATAGCTGGAAACATCATTTGTTGCTCTGTATAATCAGCATTTTGTGTGTTAGGTTGGTCCGTTGATACCGTGGAAATCAGCTAGGTAACTAGCCCTTGAAGGCTAGTTGGTGCGACATCACCAAAAAAATTAAGTCACTGCGAGTGATTGTAGGTTGGCTAAGACATGATTAAAATCAGCTTGGTTGGTGGTTCCTGAAAAATCACTAAGATCTGCTGAGTCCTGCATGAGCAGTTGGGGAGCTGGCCCTAGAAAATCGATATTATAACCTTTGACGAAATGTTAGTGAATACTCCAGGCGAGTTATAGGGAGATTGGGCGTAGGGAAGTCATAGGGCTGACCGAACTAGTATAAAATCTCGTATCTCTATGGTTGATTGCATTGACACATTTTTTATTCCGCTGTGCAACTTAGAAAATTTTAATACGCGATTATTTTTTAGGGCACACCTATTCACCTCCCTCTAGGGTGTGCCCAGATACTAACAGTGCACCATCTTATTGCGGAATGGGGGCAGAAGTTGGTAAGGGGATAGAGTTGTATGGTGGTTGATCCTCTATGCTACCCTGTGGTCTTTGTGGGGGGGACAAAATAACAGGATGTTCAAGAGGGAAGCTAGAGCGGGGAAGACTGTGGTTTTGTTTATTTTTGATAGAGTGACGGAGTGGGTGGATCTCCTTTGTAATGTGAACTCCCTTAACTCTTTTCTTTTTGCTTTGTTGGGGGGTTAGAGAGGGCAACACTGGCTTGGTGCGGCCCCTACATGTATAGGGATTTTTGGGAGTTTATTGACTAACCTTGCACATCCTTTTCTTTTAATACAATGGTGGTATCACACACTTTCCTCCCCAAAAAAAATAAAAAACGAGTAGACCAAATACCCTTCATTAGTTGGCCACTTGGCCCCTCCAAGGTACCAGGTTGTCTACTTGTCTTCCTTGTATAGTTTGCGATCCTTGAAGCTTAACATCAAACTTATAGTCTTCTTTATTTTTCCTCGACATGTAATCAATATGATGTACCATTCTCTAAATGTTTGAATTAATGAAACCCTTTAGGTAGATCCTAATTACCCTGTTAGTGATTGGTCCTCATCAACCAATACATTCCTAATGTTGCAGGCTCCGACGCAGTATTCTTCAACTCAAAGCTCCCACTCACATTACAAACTGAAGATTTTCTTGTCATTTGAAGTATTCAATAGTCAATTCTAAATCTAGGTTACGATCGATTGAAGCTGGGTACCCTAGGTTTATCCTCATGTTTTGCTGCAGGTGAAAATTATATCGTCGTTGATCATGATCGCATCAACAAAGGTTAATCCACCTCTTGTTTGGAGACCTCTGTTTAGGGCAGAGGCGAAAGTCTATGATTCTTCCTCACCGGTATTTGTTTCAGATACCTCATGAGGGATAGAGCCTCACTGGATGTTTCTGGGTTCCATCCTGCTTAGTCATATTCCAAAAATCCCTTCTATGCTGCATGTGTGCAATCACCTTGAAAACCTCCTTGAAGCCAACCCTAAACCTAAACCCTAAACATCTCTTCCCACCCTAATAGCATAACCCACTGCTTTGGCCACCCTGTTACCATCTCCCTCCTTAACAAATGCATTATAACATCATTGATATCATACCCAAATCGGCCAGTTCCTTCAACACTTTTTCATCCCCGCCAGCTCATCCCACGATCTCTCATCATCCCCTGACCAGGGCACCTTACCAATGCACTCCCATCTGCCAAATGCCAAGCTGTCCATGCCCCAGCTCCCCCCAGGTGACTGCCATGTCCCTTTCCTGTACTTGCACTCCTATTCCAGTGTTCATGATCACCAGATGTGAGGACAGCACCTCCCATCTTTCCCTATCAACCTCCCCCTCTGGAAGAGGAAGATGGACCTCAGATGAAGCCACTGGGTTCAGTGGGTACTGCTTTTTCCAGTGTTCTGCCTCCTGCTGAACACCTTTGAGACTATGTGCCAGTCCTCTTGTAAGCACCATTTTCTCAGTGCATCTACCTGCCCAATGGTCCTGGTGGTAGCACTGGAAGCTCAAGTCCCTCTCCTACCGCCTCTCCTACCTGGTCACATTTCTGTTTCCCATCTCTTACCCCTGCTGTCATGCTCCTGTCCATCTC
This sequence comes from Amorphophallus konjac, assembly GCA_022559845.1. Taxonomy (NCBI): domain Eukaryota; kingdom Viridiplantae; phylum Streptophyta; class Magnoliopsida; order Alismatales; family Araceae; genus Amorphophallus; species Amorphophallus konjac. The sequence continues at coordinate 121,178 of JAHNEJ010002289.1, read as the reverse complement.
TTGTCCTCTCTATTTCCCCACCCATGTCTTTTTTATTAAGAGTTCTTATCACGTCAGTTGAAGTAATTGATTTTTATGTACAGTGTAGAGGAATATACTAACCAGCATAAGAAAAGGGGGAAAAAAGACTTTTGCCGTTTCTCTTTCCCTGCCATTGTGCTCTAATCCATCTCTTGTCCTCCCTGTTCTCTCACTTGTCCTTTTGACTAAAAGTCATCATTTCTGATGAAGTGCTTTTTATATGCCCAGTAATAGAGAACTGTAGAGGACCACACTGATAAATTTTGATTGAATCCTCAGATTTATGAAATAGGTTGAGTGCATGAAATACTAGATCTTGATGATGCCTTCCTCTCGTGAAAAATGAGACAACATGGATGCTCTTTGTGAAATTCATGTTACATGATGCAGTAGCCCAGTGTGTTGGTCATCATTTACCAAAAGGTGGATCCTCCTAGGATTCCTTTTGCTGGTAAAAAAATTGTTGTGTATGGTTAGGAATTCTTGGTGACGGAGACTAAATAGCTTCAGTTACATTTCTTTTGTAAGTGGATAGTAGTAGCTTCAGTTATATAATGAGGCGAAAAGGTTCCATCTTATTCTGGGTTTGATTCTGGCTAAGCTTCAGTGTCATGATGAGTGCTGGGGTTTCATTATCCACTCTGGCCAATTGTCGATGCTTCTAGGCACTCACTTTTGTATGGAGACCTAAAACTGGCCATCTGGGTGGAAGAGAGGAATTTGTGCCATCCATTATCCTTGTTTGCAACAGCCAACCTTACTCAAATGGAAAGAGCAAGACCTTAACCAAAGTTACAAAAATTTATTGGAAATCAAACAAAATTGAACGGGAGAAGTTAGGGATGCTTAAAATTGCATATATGTATGTACATACTTATGTATGGACCGATGTATACATGTAGATACATAAATGCCATAAAAAGATTTTTGATTGCTTATTTATGACAAGTTTTCCATACATATTTTGTGGTTCAAACTGATCATTATTACTTAAGGCTCTACTAAATACAAGAATACAAATAGTTATATGTGTTCTTAGGCAGTGAAAAGAATGATCCATGTGTAATCTGTTACAGGTCCACCAAATCATTGTGTGAGGCTGAGACCTCTGATACTTTAGTTAAGAAACCCATTTGACTTCTTGGTCAAATACGTTGGTTAATGTCCCAATGTTGCATCAAGGGTCAAACTTGAATAGGGTCTAACGAAATAATATGGTGCATCAAAGATTTAACTTGGTACTACAGCAAAAAATTTCTTAGGATAATTTTTCTTTTGTTCATCATATTATTTTGGAGCCTTGCCAAGGTGTACATGCAAGTACACCTGGTGAGGTTACACAATACATTCTGATGTATTCATATCTATACATAGTTCAGCATAGTTTGTCATTTTGTCTATTATAAAATTTTGTGAATCTGCACTAGGCTGTTTGTGGTGAGTGAGGTGGCCTGGATAAATGGTCGATACATTTTCTGAATAATAAGAAGTCTAAGAACACATGGATTCTTCATGTCATCCTTAACTGTGAATTTCAGGATGGGATACCGAGGTCTCCAAGAGTCTGGAAGAAGATATGATACTTGGTAGTGAAATTGATGAAGCCAACATCCAGTTGTTGACACATAATCTCTTTACTAAAGGTCATGACAAGCCCTGAGGTTGTTTGACTGATTGATTTTTCCCTTTGATTTTCATTGATGTAGAATTCATGCTTTCGAACAGGATTCTTTTTAATATCAGGGCTTTGATACTGCATTTCAGTCTGAGAAATATCTCTTTTTTTTGGTAGGTTCAGTAGAAGAAATATCACATGGAGATTGAAGAGTGATCTTAAATGGACACCGAACAGTGAACGAGGACAACTTTGAAAGTTTTTGTAATTGACAATCATTCTTTTGCTAGTTGAAATTTTGTATTCTCTCTTTCAACATAATGATGTATCTTTTCATTTTTGAGAGTTATACAGATTGACATTTGGAACAAATGAAAAAAAGGCTAACCGATAAATTGGTGATACAACTCACTTTTCTATAAAAAAATTCTCCATGAAGCAGAAACCAATGGGAGTCATATAACAAAGCTCATGCATCCTGATGTGTAAAAGCGGTTTTTGGATCCATGTGTGCTGCTGTGCTAGTTTGTAGCCCCAGATGTCAATTTGGTTATTGTTTTTCCACAATACCTTCACTCCAGTAGAGCAATGTAATCATGCATAAGAGTAGTGAATGATCTGGATACCACAAGTTATTAAGACTTGAGTTAATCAATGTCATAAATTAAAGAAAACCGAAAATCAACAACACTTGATCAAAATTCACAACCAATTATTTTCATGTGGACCTCCAAAACCAAACACAAGCCACATACCATAACTTGTAGTTATCCTGTGTGACACTCTTGACAATTTGCGATTCACTTGTAGCATGGTTGGCAGTATCGGCCGAAACCGATACGTTTCGGCCGAACGTATCGGTTTCTGCCGGTACCGATCCGAAACCGGATCTGCTCATTGTAGCAGGTCCGAAACCTAAAAAAATATTTTTTAATGGTTTCGGATGAAACCGTATCGGTTTCGGCCGAAACTCACCTGTTTCGGTCCGAAACCGGACAGGTTCACTATTTTTTTGAGTTTTTTGAATGGTTTCAACCGGTTTCGGACGAAACCGAAACCGGTACGTATCGGTTTCGGTACTAGCCGAAACCGGTACCGAAACTGCCATCCTTGATTTGTAGCCAGCTATTCAGCACACTGATGAGATTCAGCACATTGATGAGATTCAGGGTTATAAGCTTATGTAGAGAATCTGTGATTTGAATTGCCAACCTTGATAATGATAGACAGTGGCTTGATAATGATGCTTAGTTGCAAATTTCTACAAATCTTTTCAGTCAACTAACCTTGTTTAGGGTTAAGCAGTGTTATATAAAAAGTACTATAGCTTTCATTGTCAGGTTTTCCTGTATTAATATCATTGAGAATACTTATACTGTAACTTTTGCTGACAACTTCAATTTGTTGTGCTTATATTTTTTTGATCTTAATGACATCAGTACATGTCTTATGCAGACTATGGATGGTGTCTTGAATGAATTTATGATTGCGGACTCTACTGCTCGTAGAGTCAACTTTAAAGAAGGTGATGTAGACAGAGAAGATTATACACCAAAAATTGGTATGGAGTTTGGCTCAATTGACGCTGCAGAAAATTTTTATTTCAGATACGGTGAAAAGCTTGGTTTCATTGTTCGCATATGTAGAACAAAAAAAGTCTGCAACATTGTAACTCATAGGGAATACTGTTGCTCTAGGCAAGGTTTCCGTGCACTTAACGAAACAGTTGTTAACCCTCGAATGCAAACTAGATGTGGTTGTGAGGCTCTTATCTCACTGAAACGGTTAATAAATGGAAAATATCTAGTGTATAAGTTCCAGCCAAAGCATAATCATGATCTTGTCAGTCCAGAGCAGGTGCATCTATTGTGGACACGTAGACGCAAGATGATTGCACAAAAAACTGATGTTGACAAAGCATCTACTTTGGGAATGGGTTCACAAATGGCCATTGGGTTGACACCCATTTATTTGAAGAGTCGTCTTCAAACAAAGCGAAAGACTGTGATGAAGATGGGTGATGCAGGTGCTGCATTAGAATATTTCCAGATGATGCAGTTAGATAATCCTTCATCATTTTATGCTGTACAACTTGACGAGGATGAGTTGATCACCAATGTGTTTTGGGCATACCCAAAGATGATGATTGACTATTGTCATCTTGGTGATGTAGTATGCTTCAACACAACATACAAATGGAATAACAATGATCGCCCATTGGCACTGTTTGTTGGTGTTAACCATCATAAGCATTTGGTGGTATTTGGTGCTGCGTTTCTTTTTGATGAGACAATATCAACATTTGAATGGTTGTTCAAGACATTTGTCAGGGCAATGGGTGGTAAAAAGCCAAAGACCATTCTAACTGATCACTCTGCAGTTCTGGAAAGTGCAATATCGTCAATATTGCCAGAGACTCGTCATCGTCTTTGTGTATGGCACATGTATACAAATGCTGCTAGGAACCTTAATGACCTCTTTGATAAAAATACTGGCTTTACAGCTGATTTTAGGAGGTGCCTATTTGATTATGACGATGCCAAGGAATTTGAATATGCATGGAATGATATGATCCAAAAATACAATCTTCAAGAGAATAAATGTTTGGAAGAAATATTTGAAACAAGAGAACAATGGGCCTCAGCATATGGAAGAGAAATATTTTGTGCAGACATTGCTACCATGCAACTGTCTGACAGTTTAAACTCTGAAGTAACGAGACTTCTTGACAATGAGGTTGAGTTGTCGCAGTTTTTTCAGGCATTAGAGCGGATACTTGAGGACCGGGGCTATGTGGAGCTTGAGAGTGATCTTAAGATGAGTCAGAGCATACCATATGTGCATTTTCAGTGGAACCTTCTAAGACATGCAACATCTGTATACACGCCTGCTGCTTTGGCAATGTTTGAAAAGGAATCGTTAGAAATGACTGACCTTGAGATTTCAGTTAACCATGTCAATGGTACTACCTATCAATATAGGATTTCTCACCCAAATAAAGATCGAGTATACATAGTATCGTTTAATGATGTAGATTGCACCCTCTCTTGCACCTGTAGACTGTTTGAGTCAATAGGAATTATCTGCAGGCATTCCTTGAAGGTGCTTCAGGAAAGAAATATAAATAACATTCCAGAACACTACATATTGAAGAGATGGTCAAGAAAAGCAAGAGAGATGGTTGTGACTGATGTTTGTGGCTTCCCCGTAGATAGTCATCCTCAGGAGCAATTTTCAGCTCGTTTCAGAAACTTGTATACGATGCTTGTTCAATTAGCGAATACCGCATCAATATCTGATGCGACAAGTAAAATTGTTGCAGATTTCACTTTCAAAACAATACAAGAAATTGATGATAATTTGGGGAATGTACTTGTGAAGTCTCAAAAGCCTACTTGTATAGCAGATAAAAGTTCGAAGGCCATGAAAGTTTGATGTAGCGAGCTGTAAATGGATGGTTCAACTGACATGAGACTCTTGAAGGGAGTCAAAAGAAAAAGTTGATGGTAGCTGTGGGAAGATGTGAGGCTCTAAGGCAAGTTCAGTAAAGAAGTGACAGTTGCACATAATTGCTCATCCTATTGTGCTACTTCTCTTACAACAGGTTTGTTTATGATACTTGAATACTCTTACTAATATGTGGTTTCCCCTTATTGTTTTGTTACTTGTGGCATTCTGTTGGGTGCAGAGGAATAACTAGATTCCATGAAATGTCAGCTGAAATGCGACCTCAATTTCAGTCATGTGCTCACCATAACATGCTAACTACATCGGTCACTTTTGGGGTTGATAAAAATCTGCAATTTCTTGTTTTTCAGCAGGCTCAATCAACTGCGATGCCTACCAAGTTTGTTTGTAAATGGTGAAGCAGATGTGGGAAAATGGTTTTAGCCGGTCAGGAAATGCCATGGCTCAGCAGTATCACCCGGTACCAATCCCCGGGATTCACAAAGGGAGGCCAAAAAACCCCACATCCGTGTACCATTCTAATCCCCCCCAAAAAAGTGTTTGTACATGCACCGCCAGATTACAGGTAAATGCTCCTATAATTGAGGATTTCACTTCGGTATGGTGTATATGAACTGTGTTAATCAACTATTTCCCCTGTTTCATTTTCAGACCATTGTTGATCTGAGCAACCATTTAGACCTGACACAGTCAGTTACACAAAACATGATTGACGATGAGACAGACAGTATGGGCTTCTTGGTCACATATGAAGCACTTGTGCTCTGTTGTCATTTGGAAGCTAAAATGGAGGTGAGGGGCATCCACTGGCTTGATGAACCCAGTCCAACTCCCGCCCGCAGATGTGTTAAGAAGAGTCATCCGGGTGGTTTCTGTTTGTATGGATGAGATCCTCATCATCGCTAACAACCTTTCATGAAGCAGAAGCTCATGTGAAGGCGGGGTGGGGGGTGGGGAAATATTGTCAAATGGTGAGAAAGTACAAGTGTTACGTAGAGACATTGCTGCAGTAAACTTTAAAGGAAAAAATTTTCGTATGGAGTCAAATTGCTGCAATAAACTTTGTTCATGAGCTCGCTGCATGTTCACAGGGCCACACCTCAGCCATTCCAAAAGTTTGCTGTTGAGGTGATTGAGAAAAATGCAGTTTTCGGTCAGCATGGATCCCCGTTGAGGGATCCACTTCAAATGCAGAGAACAGCATTGGCGAAGACAAGCTGTATATATAGATGCTTCCATGAATTCCATCTGCATGGACGATGAATTCAGTGTCATGTCATTTCTTGGTGGTGATGATGAATGCTGTATCATTTTTGTGATGACCGCTCATATTTTTGAACTCATGGTTGCAACTCGGATGCTTATTCTCATCCATGTTTGAATGAACTTTGTCATGCAACGTTCGAATCCAAAACTCTCATGCAACCACGATTGCCTGCTGTATCCAGCTGTCTCTGTTACGGCCGATTCTTGACAACTGACTCTTAGTAACTGGGAGCCAGGGGGAGGTGATGGACATGAGACTCCCAATGCAAGCTTCTCGTCGGTAAAGCATCTTCCTGAGGTAAGAGAGCCACGGGAGACCCTCGAAGCTTAACGGGGCATGCTGGTGGTGAACGACTAGAAGATCCTCCGTACCGGGTGTGCATCTGGTCAATAAGAGGATATGCTATGATTTGTCATGGTCCAGTGCATCTGGTCACATAAAACGATACCACAGCTTCTGTAACAAGATATCAGACAAGTCAATTGCTCCATAGCCCAATGGATGCCGAAGAGAAATTCAGTTCAACCCTCCACGGATTAGCCTTACCTGAACAGAACCCGGATCATGCACCTGGATCATCTGTTTGACGACTGTGTTGTCAACCATCAAGAAGCCATTGCCATTCCCTATGTATGGAGTTCTGCTTTGGCCCTAAAGACTGAGCATTCAAATTGTCTTATGTTACAGAAACCGCAACACGCGGCTTTGTCCATCAAATTAGCAATTCAAAGTTCACAAAGTGCAAGCCTTACCTCTTTGTCATTGTTCTACCTGTCAGGGCGTAATCGGTGTCGCAAGTAACTAAAAGTTCCAACTCAGGCATACAACCAAGATGGCCACAGGCGGCTGCCAATCTGGGCCACCTACTTTTCTACACAGAAGTTGGCCATTCAAGTCCACGAATTTGATTTGATTTCAATCTTTTATACTATCGAAATTTTAATTGCCTTGATTTAGACGTTAAGCTCTTGCATTAACATCCCCCCCCCTCCATTTTCAACAAGATATATTATTGCACCCCTGTAAACTTACAAAGACCCAGCCTACTGCAACGACAATGTGGTCACTAGTCAGTCACTTATAAACCTTATGGGCGTAAAATCTTCTGACACGACACCTTGGCAACAAAGAGTGTACACAAAAATCTAGGACGGTTTTACAAGTCTTCACCGTGATGCAGCACATCAGCCTCAATGCTTATGCGACCCTCCTGATAGCGATAGCGAGACTACAAGGCTCTGAAAACTGTCATAGTTGCAGTAGCGGCAACGCCATGACAAACCCAAAAACTGAGGCCAGCAACACAAGCAACCAAACAGGCACTTTCTTCGTCCGTCTCCTGGGTGCTTCCACTTTTGGAGCATCCTTCTCTTCACCTTCTGTTCTTGTGGGACGCCTTTCAACGAGGCCTGTGACAGAGCCAGGATTCCGCTTTTGCGCCGGCTGCTCAGGGGCCACCTGCTCCTTGCGCATCAACCGATTGTACTTCTCCATGTATTCTGGAAACAACTTCTTGAAGTTTGGGCAGTTCTTGCTGTAAAGCGAAGAGTCCAACGTGTCAGAATACACAATGCTAAACGGCCAAGGGTACGTAGTGCAATATATTTATGGGATTTTTCCATTTAGATCATTGTTAGAATAAAAATTACAGATTTATCACTCCTGCTTTTGTATTTGTACACGTCATCAAAAATACTGATGATATGCAAAAAGATCACAGAATGCTTCTTTTTGCACCATTCTTTTTCGTGCAAAAAAGTCATCGACGAAATGGCCTTTTTGCACACTATCAGCATTTCCAATGATACGTGTGCAAATACAAATGCAGAATCTACAATTTTCATTTTAACATGGTTTATACACAAAAATCCCTATACTGCTTCACATGTCAGCTGAACAAATTTCCAGTTTTGCTAACACTAACTTGAAAGCGTTTATGTTCAGACTTGCTTCAAGTCACTGTAGTATTATGAAAGATGGGATCCATATGGTAAATCAGGGAAGAGGGAGAAGATAAAGTGGGGGGTTTTTTTACCTCTCGCAGTTATGTGCTAGAGAAAGGCGAGCTAGTCGTCTCTTTTCCTCGTCCGAAGTCCTGATGCTACCTGTAGTCTGACCATCATCCATCTGCAATAAAAAGAGAAAAAAGTAAGAAAAAAAGAAATTCCATAGCAACAATGAAATACTATCTCCGGCTATTTTACGTACGTCCATAAAATTGCTAGGTTTTATAACTCTTGTGCCAGCATTTAGGACAGTTGGAGCAACAACATCCTACTCCCAGTGGACCCACCAGCAGGATACCTGACCTTTATCCATGTGCAAGTCTAAAAGTCATCGATCCTCCAATGACCTTCCCTCGTTGAATGCATGTGATGGAATCATGGAAGGAATCAACTGACTTTCATCTAAGACAAGTTTCAACACTCTCCAAATCCCATTTGTTCACCAAGACCTATATATTCTTTGGCAGGCGCAAAAAGATACTGCCTACAAAGTTTTCATATATACTGCTACACCCTCCAAATTAAAATCTTATCAAGATTATGTGCATTGCGAAATATTCTTCTCCAAATAGTGAGACATCCCAATCTACGCTGTGCAATGGATCAGTCAATTAGCTCATCATAGAAATTTAGGGCTGCTTTGAATTATGAAATGTATATTGCAACACATAATGAGATCAATAAGTCACAAAATCTCAGGAAAACAAAGGGTAATTTGTCACCCAACATAAACCAGAATGCCAACATCTATCTAAACTGACATCAGATTAATATTTACCAGAACCTCTGGCAAACTTTATGATGAGGTAGTAAAAGTCAAAACATGACACGTGGAGAACTTACCATGAAGGAGAGGAGACCTGTGAGTATGCTGCATCCACAATCAAAAGACAGAGCGTAAGCAGACTAGAATGCAATAATTTGATCTCTTCTATACATTTTATATCCTTCAGCACAAAATAGTATCTGCAGATTTTTACAGGGCTATAAAGGGAAATAACATCCCAAATTGTAAATCATTGGACATTACCTTGACACAGACCACATAGGATTCCAAGTCTCTGGATGAACTGAGAAAGATGAAAAGCAAAATTACAAAAATTGCATCAATTGACATACACCTATGAAGTAAAGGAGACAATCATTGGCTTACAGTCACTCATAGATAGGCATATCTTTCTGTGTGGCGCAAACCGTCCATTTGGAGTGATCATGCTAGCAGATAGAAACAAAATTCCAGCAAAATGGGAACTAAATCAGCTTTGATCAGCATGATATATAAACTGTCTTATCCAAGTTATCAGAACATAGTATTAATATAATGGGATACAAATGGTTGGCAACTTAAATATACCTGATGCTTGGTGGTTTGTATGGATACTCTGGAGGAAACTTGATTTTTCCATAGTAATATCCACCTTCATGTATATGTAAGGAGAAATATTAGAAGTGCAGAGCGAGTGGTGTGATTAGCTTGCAAGTTGGAGTGGCCCCTAATCTAGGACTCTTTAATACAGCCATGTGAGGGGGCTTCTTGCATCCCTCAAAAAGAAAAACTTGGTCGGTTCAAATCTGTGAAAAACATTCTTTCTTTTAGCCACCAACATAGTGGCTGTTGGTGTCCATGATTGGGCCGAATGAGAAGATGGACCAGAATCAACCAATACATGATGATCATGTTGAGCAGCCCTCCCCCTCCAACCCTCAAAAAAAAGAGAAAAAAAGAAGAAAATAAAAGTGTAAGATTAAGCCAACTTTAGCACGTTTGGATCGTGTATAGAGAGCAGCACGCCTATTCAACAATGCAACTTAGTTCCTGGCCACTAAAACAGTTGTTTCAATTTTCTCCCAGTTAAAAAAAAAATTGCAATGGCCCAGCACTATCAAGGAAAACATCTTTTAGTTAATTGAGATGATAAGCTGATAAATATTATACGCATGTATGCATGTCGTCATAAAGCATATGTAGAGGAGGGAAATACATATTTGGGTTTTTTGCATATAAACCATTGCTAAATGTCTAATTACAAAAATATCATGCTTGGAAATGCATTAGCAAAGATATCCTTATCTTTGTCAAAATAGTGTAAAAATGCCATCGTGGTTAACCTCCGTCGACGGAAAGACGAATATTTTACAAAGATTTGAATATTCCTTTTATTTTGTAATTAAATGACTAAACTACCCCTCTCAAACACCAGATTTCTCACCCTTATCAAAAGAGAGATGAGAGAGGCCTAGAGAAATAAAGAAAGGGTGGTCTGGCGTCAACAACCCACCCAGTGACCAGTGCAGAGAGAGAGCTAAAGAAAGAAAGAACGGGAGGTCCGACGTCAGAAGAGAGAGAGAGAATAAACAACATCATCTGCACTGACAGGAACTCCAATCCGTTAGCCACCACCATCATCGTCTACCTCATCTCTACCCGAAACTCCACCTGGTCGACGGCCCCGCAGCCGTTGTGGTCAAACTGAGAGAAGAGGGAGCCGTACAGCTGGCGGAGCTCGTCGTGGCTGGGCTTCACCTCGTCGACACCGAAATGGGTCTCGAGAACCCAGAGGCTCCGGAGCTCCCCCTAGCCATCTCGGTGTAGGAGAGCAGGCCGTCGTGGTTGGCGTCGAGGCTTGCGAACCAGTCCTCAACGGAGCTGTTGAAGCACTGACAACATCTGCACTGACAGGAACCCCAATCCGTTAGCCACCACCAACATCATCTACCTCATCTCTACCCGAAACTCCTCCAGGTCGACGGCCCCGCTGCCGTTGTGGTCAAACTGAGAGAAGAGGGAGCCGTACAGCTGGCGGAGCTCGTCGTGGCTGGGCTTCACCTCGTCGACACCGAAATGGGTCTCGAGAACCCTGAGGCTCTGGAGCTCCCCCTAGCCATCTCGGTGTAGGAGAGCAGGCCGTCATGGTTGGCGTCGAGGCTTGCAAACTGGTCCTCAACGGAGCTGTTGAAGGACTGCTCGTCCTCCACAAAGTCACGGATGGGGATCTCGGATCTCCTGGAACAGTTTGTCCTGGTTGCCAGAGCAGCAGAAGAGCTCGAGGGCTCGGAGGTTGGGGGAGCCCGCGATGATCGGTCCGAAGCACTGCCTGTTGTAAAGCTCTTGAGGCAGATGGTCATGAGTGCAGATAGCGCACCGCCGGTGACGGCGAACACGGCAGGGCTGCCGACGGGCATGTCAGTGAGGCCACGGAGGTGCTTGATGGAGAACTCCTCGAGAAGGGGACAATGGGCGAGTGCGACGTTGATGCTGTCAGATCGGCGGTCGCACTTGAGGGCGAGCTTGGAGACAGAGTCAAATTTGGCGAACAGAGACGGGACGGCCTCCAAGAGAACCGCGCGCGCGTCTAGGTATGGTGCTGGCTCTGGCCCTCCATCACCAGCCATAGCTTCCAGACCAGCGAGCAGCGCTGCCGGTCACCGGACCCCAGCGCTGCGGTGGTGGCGTATGCAGCCAGATCTAGAGGGGACAGATGCGGACTGGCCCATCCACGACGGGGGCGGTCGGGTTTGGTGGAGGGGGTGGAGCAGACGTGGCGATCTGGGGAAATGGAAGGAGCCGATGCAGATTTCACCTTGTTATCCTCGCGGCGCAGCGCATCTCCGAGTCTGCAGCAGGGATTCCGACTCTCTCTGGGCGACAGTCCGCTGGCTGATCTCTCTCAGTATGCCCCCACTCTCTGGCGAACTCTCTCCGGCGAACTCTCTCCAGCGAACCTCACTAAGGTTATCTGGAATCGGAGTTAGGGATGAGGGGGGACGAAATTGGGAGAGATGAGTCTTTTTTTTTCAAATCATGGACATTATCGTCTTTACTCACGTTGAGTTAAAGTTAACTAAGGTTAGATTCACGGCTGGTAACGGGAGGTTACGGTGATGGCATTTTTGCACTATTTTGACAAAGATAAAGATATCTTTGCTAATGCATTTCCAAGCATGATACTTTTGCAATTAGACTTTTAGCTATGGTTTATATGCACAAAAAAAAAACCTATATATTTTTTAGTTGTCAACTTTGTAGCTAACACCTAATGTTAATAGATGCATCATCACTCCCAAAGCTTCCAAAGAAAGTCCTTTTTCCTCAAAAAAAAGCAATACAATTAGGTACACCAATATTAGCAAAATGTTAAAGGCATTCTGCAGATAACGCAATCTGTGAAATGCAAGAATATATGAAAATAAAACACTGGAAAAGTGAAAATTCATACCTGCAAAAGGTGTACCTTCACTTCCCTCCAGTACATAATCTGGAAGCCGAGAAACAATACAATTGAGTATCAGACTCAGTATGAAAATAATCCAAATGTACAATGTAAAAGGCTCAAAAGGCCTCAGCCTCAGATGCCATAAAGGTCAGTGCTATGCATGTGAAAATGGAACCCTTATTCATGAAGCTTTATGGTTCAATGACACATTTGCAAATGTGCAATAATAACAATGGTATAGAATTGCAAGAAAGCGACTCCAAAAAGACCAAAGAAAGGAGTTTTCTGCACAACAATTAGATATTAAATTGCACATTTTTGTTGCAAGAGATGCATTGGCATGCATACCCACGTTTCATGACAAAATGTATAAGTCTGTCCAACCACCACTTGATGTTATTTTAAGTGAATCACACTTCGGCCAACATTTTAAATTTTTTTTTGAAAGTGGGTAGTACCACTATTGTATTAAGTGAAAAAGGAGATGTACATGTAAAATCAAAGAGCTCCCAAAAAACCCTGTACACAAAGCACACCAAGATGGTGTTTCACAAACTAACCCCCCAACAAAACAAAAAGAGGGGGAGTTGAGGGAACTCACATTACAAGTCAACTCCGCACATTCCCTCACTCTATCACAAATGAAAGATACAAGAGATGTCTCTGCTTTGGCCTCCCTCCTAAAAATTCTATTGTTCTGCTCACCCCATAAAGACCAAAGCGTGTTGTGAAGATTAAAATTAGAAATATGTCCTCTACTATGCATAGCAAGTGAAAAAAAAACTTTGGCCTTTTTGCCAAATGTGTTTCTGTCAACAGGCAAACTTCCATGTGATAGAAGAGAATATCCAGTCTAAATACAAATGGTTTTTTTGAAAGGGAGTCTGAATACAAATGGTTACTGCATCACTCAACAAGTGGCACACTCACAAAATGCCTTGAAACAATGATGCACATGAAAATGCATATCTTTGAATTGGCAAAAGCAGATTTTAATGTCACATTTGTGAATGCGCAGGAAGCCAGGAAGTACATTGGCAATGCCAATGACTTCCCTTGATCATAGACAAGGTCTTATAGTCCTTGCAGAGTTTGATACAAGAGCCTTAAAAATACTATGAATGGTTTTACATGCCTCAAATCAATATGTAATAGATGAACTAAAATGACAAAACAGGTCAAAAAGATGAGAAATATGTCATGGGATTATTAATAAAACTCATTGATGGGTAGACATAGACCTATAGAGGTGAAACAAAATAACTTGTATATATCAAAATAACTTGCATACATCAGATTCTGAAACGCATGCCATACCAAGGAGAGGCAAGATAAATAGATTCCACATTTTCCATCTAAAGAGCAATCACATCATGAAAAGCACTAATCAAGATGCATTCATTTTTATTGCACATGGAATGAAACCTGGAGGTATGACTGGGATTTCACAACTAGTGCAAAAGAGATTCAAAGACTGAAATTTACATATGCTAATCTAAGGACAATCAACGATCAGGCCAAGCTCCCAAAAGCTTTTGTCATGACATAGAGATTTCCATATTTGAATCACCTATGTTAAAACTTAATGCATTCAACTCGTTATCATTTCAATGAGATGATTCAATCAACGAGCCACTGTAAAATTCTTGATCATAGATAAACTGAAAAAAGAGGAAAACGAAAATCCAAATGTGCAGTACATCCGATCAGAACTGCAAAGAGAACAAAGTAAAACACAGTTGCACATCCTCTCTTTTTGATGCACTAAAATGTGATAAATGAGTTTAATCATCTAATCATTAATTTTGGCTTCAAGGATCAGATGAACAGGAGCATTTTTCACAGGGAAAATAGTAGGAAAAATAAAAAAGAGGTGCCATCAATTAAGAAAGCATGGAATTATCTAGAAAGCATGGAATTATCTAGAACTAGAACCAGGGAGTTTAGTAAACAGAGTGGGTTCACTTACGCCACTCTAGGATATCATTTGGTGAGGGGCGGGCCAGAACCTGAGAAACTGGCTCCTGCAAATTTGTTTTTAGTGAAGTTAGTGGAGAAAATGAAAGAAAATAATCAATGATGCTCAAAGCCTGCAGCAAGTGTTTATGAAACTACAACAAAATGTCACCAGAATGATAAACAACTTCTTAACTGTTCTAGTTCTACTCATACCAACAAACAGAAATATTCCAGACGAAAAGCAAAAAGAAATGAAGGAAGAAAGCACAAGAAGAAACAGAAAGGAAGGAGGGAGGGAAGCCATAAATAGTAATGTCCACAAGGGTAGTCCCTGGTCATACCCAATAAAAGAATAAAATACAGTGCTACCAAATATATGGCCCTTCAGCAGGCTATGTAAGAATCGAAGAGAAAATCAGCCGGATACAAGCCATACAGATTGTTGAGATTTTCATTAGATAAGAACAAGTTAGATGTACATTAGACAGACAGATTAAGACTTGATGACAAAGACAAAATAAGATGTAAATGAGATCGCATCAAAGATAGCAGAAAAGTCTTTCTAGGTTTAAGCATGGGAATGAATGCTAAAGAATTAGTCAACAACAGTGCATGCTCTCCATGAGTCTCCTGCTTTGGAACCTATAGAAGTACATTTAACAGGTGTATTGCCCATTTTATCAAAAGTGGTTAGTAACATACTAATAAAAATAAAGTGTATAGGCATGGGTGAGAGGAGAAATGACTGAAATTGAGACATCATTCTACCCCTCACATATGTACAGAGCACATGCTTCCAAACACAAACAAAACAATCAAAATATATAAAAAAACACGCTGGGCAGCAAATGAAGTGACCAACTCTCTACTCCTAATATCATTGTCCCTTGTTCCAAGAAAACAATCAACCAATAAATTACTCACTATAGACTTTTCTAGAGAGAGAAACTATGGGGATGGGTATAGGAGTTCCATGACTCCTATCGGGGGGTGCAGGCCGTCGGCCGGTGACAGGTGCGGGAGGCGGAGGCAGGGGCGTACGTGGGGGCCAGGGAGCCTCTAACTCTAAGCCTCAAATCATCTATTTCAGATGCCGCCTAGAGGGGCACATACAGAGGTTTGGCAGGAGAGGGAGCAGGTCACCGGACTGGCACAATCCTATGCGGATGTTTTCTGCCAAAGGCTGGTACCTAGGCAGGTGCTCAGAAGCGGTAGGGACTGCCTGGATATTGGTGCTCTCCCCCCGGAGCTTCTATGCGGCCGCCAGGAATGTCTCAAAAGGCATCTATGGATCATGCCGGTGGAGGGAAGTGCAAGCCCGGAGCTGATAAGATCCTGCCAGGAGGTAAGAGCAGGGGGAGGTGCCCAGTGGGAAGTGAGCCAGGTGTCTCTAGCCCGTTTCCTTGCTGTTGGCAGCAGCAAAGTGGCGGAAGGAAGTTTTCTGATGGCCAATTGGGCCATACTGAGGGTGCAGAGATTGACCATGGCAACAGGCACGCTCCCTAGCCCAAGGGAACTAGCCATTTCCCTAACACTGAAGGGGATCTCGCTGGTTTTATGCGATTAGGGGATCTCCTCACTGGTAAGCAGATTCGCAACTGTGGAGGCCGGTTTGCTGGGCTTCATTGCGGAAGGAAACCTAACGACGGTGCAGCTCGCCGCCTGGGTATCCAGCAGGTCTGACGTGCCGCCGGTGGTCACATTCGTCATCAGAGGGAGCAGCTAGCTGGTGCGAATCATCGCTGTGCTGCACAGCTGCCGGGTTCAATTACAGCAATGCCCTGCTCTGCGGGGGGAAGACGATGAACAGGGACAGGGGGTACGTGGCACCTCCTCAGTCCCTTGTTCAATTTTCAAACCTCCCACCTCTGCTGAGCTGAACGGACTGGGCTGGGGACCTGAGCCAGCTGGACCCGAACCGGATGGGCTTCCTCTCGCATTGATGCATGGACCGGGCTCCGGAGTTGGTGAAAAGGGAAGCGGTAACTTACCCGTATCCGACCGGGGAAGCCCTAACGGATCCAATAGGCCCAACACAACCCTCCTTCCCCGCCCGATTTAGCCACCTGCTGACCCTTTCTCACGGATGGGTCACATGGGACTCACCGGCAGCGTGGACCGATGGCGACCGCGACGGCGACGCCGCCAGCGGCGGACCACTTCTGGCTACCTGGCGCTTCATCCGGCTGGTCTCCTTCCTCCTGTCTCCCTCACCTGCATCCAATTAGGGAAGGGTCTACTGGCGGACTATTGAGGGTGGGGACTACCACAGCAGACCAAAAGCAGCCGGAGGTGGGCCGGGGTAGCCTGATAGCGATGGGAGAGGCTCACGAAAGTGGCGTGTGATTGGGCTGCCTCGACCCGGAAGTGTGCGGAGGCTTGACCATGGCAGAAGAGGCTTGCGGGAGCTTGACTGCGGCTGAAGATCCGTGTCAGCAGATGATCCCTGCGCCTGCCCTCAAGGTACAGAGGTCACAGGGTTCTGATCCCCAGTGGGTTCTGCCTGGTATGGTCCCTGAGACGCTGCTGCTGGAAGTGAGGGAGGTGCCAGCGACAGCCAGGCAGTCTACAGTGACCTGCCCAGACGTGAACTGATGTTACTGATCGAAGCGGCGCATGCTCACAGGATATCAGCTCGGTAGCAGCTATAGGGGAGCAGGGTCTCCCACCACCTACAGATGAGGAGATTGTGCCAGGCACAACCAGGGGCGGAAGAGGGTGATGTTGAAGAAGAGGTAGCTGGAGATAGAGCCAGGCTGAGTAAAGAGGAGGTGAGGGAGATGATGAGAGTGGTGGAGAGAATGACGGAGGAACACATGAGGGAGCTGGTGGACAAGTTGTGGGTCTCTTTTGAATAAGTGGAGAGGGACCTGGGGGGTTGTCACTGGGGTCTAGAAGAGGTGGCTGCTCGGCATGGCTAGAGAGGCCAAGAGGGGAAAGTCACAGAAGAGAGCTAGAAGGGAGAGCAAGGAGACAAAGGAGATGGTAGAGGTGTCGGAGGGGGGGAGGATTACAATCATGTCCCTATGAGGATCATCTCATGGACTGTTAGGGGGATATGTGGGGGTGAGAAGAGGGCGCTGAAAGAGCTGATCAGAAGATGTAAAATTGACATCTTGTGTCTGTAGGAGACAAATTGTGAAGGGGATGGGGAGGGAGTCATAAGGGAGATTGGGAAAGCTAGGCTCTCAAAGGGAGTGGCCTTCTTGGCAGAGGGGAGGGCAGGTGGCATTATGATCATGTGGAACCTGTACAAGGTCGAGGAGGTGGTGGAAGATAGAAAAATCAGTCGGGGGGCTATCTCCCTTCACTTTCGCAGTGTGAGGAATGACTTATCCTGGGACTTCTCGGGGATTTATGGGCCCCAGACCAAGGAGGGGAAGAAATCACTATAGGAAGGGTTGCTTCTCTACCACCGCAGTTCGGGCCAGCCATGACGTGTGGGCGGTAATTTCAATGCAGTTATAGTGGCATGGGAGAGGACAGGAGTTGCCCCCCATACGGGAGAGATGGAGGATTTCTATGACTTCATAGAGGAGACAACTTTGATCGACATTGGACAAGTGAATGCTCAATTCACTTGGTCCAATATGACAGCAACACCAGCATGTTCCAAGTTGGATAGATTCTTGGTATCAGTGGATTGAGAAGACAAATTCCCACATGTGCAAGCATCCTGCTTGGCCAGGTCAATATTGGATCATAAACCTATCCTATTGAAGACCAGTCGCCGCCATGAGAAAAGATAGGGGTTCAGATTTGAAAGACTTTGACTCAAGGAGGTTGAATTCATGGAGACAGTCAGAAAGGCTTGGAGTGTACGGAGGTATGACCACTCTTCTATGGCTAATCTAGTAGAGAAACTGAAGCACTTGGCACAAGTGCTCAAAGCTTAGGGAGCTGATAAAACCTTACCTAACAGCATAGTTTGCCATCTCTTACGAGATGTCCAAGATCTCTCTCTCCAAAAGTTACGAAAATGAAACCCCCGAGACGGAGATCTCTCCCCCACCTCCCGATTTCCTCCTTCCTCTCTCCCTGTCTCTCTCTACCTCGGTCCCCTTGAGCTCTCTCTCTCCCCAATCTCTCTCTCTGTCTCTCCCTCTATGACACTCTCCCTTGGACTCTCTCTCTCGCTTTCAGTTTCCCCCTTCACTCGGCTTGAGAGAGAGGGAGACAGAGGGTAGAAGACAGAGATATATGTACCATTTTTGATGATTTTGAATGTATTCTTCAGTTTGTGATTCATGTATCATTTTATGTATATCTTTTTGGTGTAACTCTTGATATATATTAACATTAGAGTATGTGAATGAATTTGTTACTGTTATCATTACGTCTTATTTTGTGAAATTGAGTTGTCAATTAGAAAAACATGTTTGTAAAATTGAGTGGTTAGTATAAATAAAATTAATATTGTCTTTTTTTTTTGAAATCACGAAACCCGATCTCCCGAGATTTTTCCGAAATCTCTCCGAGATCTTTTCTCTTCTGCCTCTCCGAGACGAAATCGATATTCGAGACGGAAAGCCTTGCCTAACAAATTGGCTAAGGAGAGGATCCTACAACAACTGGAGGCTCTAGACCGATTGGAGGAGATAGGGCTGCTGGATGAAGCTGACAGGTGGAGTAGGGAAACACTCAGAGCAGAGTTTAAAGAGATCCTCACACGAGAGGAAATATATTAGAAGCAAAGATCAACAGAGAAATGGATCAAGGAAGGTGATAGAAATACTGCTTACTTTCAAAGGATTGCTTTAGGGGGCAAGAGAATCAACCATATAATGTCCATCAGGGTTGGCGAGCAGACTTTCACTAGGGAGGAGAAGATTAGAGGGTGTGCCAAGGATTTCTACTCTAAACTCTTCACTAAACATCATATGTGCAGACCTAACATTGCAGATGACCTTATTCCTCGGCTCTCTACTGAGGAATGTGAAGGTATGTCCAATCCCTTCATAGAGGCGGATATCAGACATGCAGTCTTTTCCCTTGTAGATGATCAAGCATCGGGCCCTGATAGCCTTCCTATTGCGTTCTTCTACGAGTGTTGGCAAATTATTAAGCAAGATCTGATTCTTGCATCAAGAGAGTTTCAAGAGGGGAGGGCGCATTTGAGAGGCATCGAGAAAACTCCCTTGATCCTTATACCTAAGAAACAAGGTGCATAAAGTTTCATGGACCTTAGACCCACCCATTGGTCTACTGAACAGTACACACAAGATTATCACTAAAGTTAGGGGTGTCAACGGGTCGGATCCGGATCGGATCCTTTATGATCCGAATCCGGATCCGTTAATAATAGATCCGAATATGATCCGAATCCGAAATTATATATTATTTCAAATCCGGATCGGATCCGAATCCGAACTTAAATTTTCGGATTTGGATCATTTTCGGATCTTAATATGTACACATTTAATCTGTAATAAGTAAGAGGATCGGAGGATCCGAATTTTCGGATCCAATGGATCATTTTCGGATCCACAGTCAACACAAATGTTACACTGAATCAAAAAACTTTTGGATACTTCAGATCCATTGTCTCATCCAAATGGTAAATAGGACATACTCAGGCTACAGATATGAATACTTGATACAGCCTCCACCTTTCGTTGCACCTGTGCCTGCATTATTCCTTCCCTCGCAACTTCACACCAAGAGGCAAGAACACTCTCCAGTTTGGTGATGACCTGTTGATTTGGAATGGCTTTGCCAGACTCATAATCTTGGATCGCTTGAGACTTCTCATTGACCAGCTGGGTCGATTTTCATCTCCATGTAAGATCTCCAGTCAAGTTCAAAAAACATAGGGCCGTAATGAAACAAATGAAATACCTATGCAAGTTGAGCATGCGTGAGTTTCTTATCCATTCGTGCTTGCATGATAAACTAACAATGAAAGGAAAAAACAACTAGTGAGAGAAACAGAGAAGAGAAATATTCAAAACCAACAAAAGGAGGGGGCTTTATTGGCGAAGGGAAACAAGAAAGACGAACAGATTAAACCGAAGCCCTGATAGCGAAAGGGAAAAATATGCAATAAGTGCCAGACCCATGAGAAGGTGGTGCGAAACCCATCAAGAGAACATGCTTTCAACACCCAGAAACTTTTAATAAGCTAGTGGAAACCCATGAAAGGGATAAACCGAGAAATGCAAAAGGATAGGAAGGCCCCACCCCTCCAGCAGAAACCATGAAACTAAAAACAAACATGAGGGACAAATGAACTAGAGCATGGGAAAGAATGGGGAACTATGAACAACAGAGATCAAAAAGATGACAAGCTTTAGGGCATCAGCGTGCACAAAACAAAACAGGCAAGAGCCATGACAAAGGAGAAATGGAGAAAGGCACAAAGAGGAAGGGACAAAGGCAAGTACCCAGATGGAGGAAAGATGGCAGCTTTATGGTGCCCACTGGCTAACGCTTGATCCCTCTCTACCTCAATACCAAAAGTCCGATACGACAACCCCCGGAAAGGGCTAAGTACACGGTGGGAAGATTCCACCGGTAGAAGATGAGCAAGCAGAAGCCTCGGGGAGCAGGATTCGGATTTCTTCCACAGCTGAAACCAGGCCAGAGGGGAGAAAGATATAAAAATTGTGCTAGGGAACAGAGAGAAGAAGGGTGACGATGAAATGGTTTTAAGAAAGGAAGCAAGAGATGGATTGCGGGTTTGCGGTGCTACTCCATTACCAGAACCCACGAAGGAAAACCAGCTCCAAAAGCTTCTAATCAACAACACCCGCCATTAATCCTCGACATTAGCATGGAATCCATGTGCTGAGACGGCGAGAGCAGAGAGCCATAGGGAAGAAGATCGCCGTCGGTGATCACGATCGGGAAGAAGATCGTCGTCGCCGTCGTCGAGAGACCGTCGGGGGTGGTCGAGGAGATCGCGATCACCGTCGTCGAGAGACCGTCGCTGCCGCTGGAGAAACCCTAGAAATGGGAGAGGGTGGCGGTCAAGAAGGAGAGAGGCGAGAAGGGGAGAAACTGAGAAGTGAGAAAGCCCTGCCCCAAAAAGAATGCTTTTACGACACCCCGAGAACCCGATCCGGCGATTGATATTTCGGATCAAAACATGTCGCCCCGGATTCGTGCGGCTTCGTCGCATGTGTTGATCCGAGATCCGATCCGAGTCCGAAAAATGAGTGGATCTCGGATCAGATTTTCGGATCAACCGTATCCGTTGACAGGGCTAACTAAAGTGCTAGCCATGAGACTAGACAGGATGATTGACAGAGTGGATAGCGGACATCAAAGAACCTTCATCAGGGGGAGACATATATAGAAGAATTTCCTAATTGTTCACGAGTGTTTGTATGCCATGAAGACCCAAAGGAAGTGGGGGGTAGTACTAAAGCTGGATTTTGAGAAGACTTATGAGAGTGTGAATTGGCATTGCCTACTGCAGACCTTGACTAAGACGGGATTTGATCATAGATGGATTGGATGGATCCAAGCATGTATCTCCTCAGCATCCTTCTCGATCATGGTTAATGGGTAGCCTACTTTATCCTTCCACAATGGTAGAGGACCCCATCGGAGACCCCATGTATCCCCTCTTGTTTGTCCTAGTTGCACAGATTTTGAGTAGGATGTGGATGAGGGCTGAAACAACATGCTTGATCAGAGGCTTCTAGGCAGGAAACCACGATGTAGACATCGATCATCTGCAGTATGTTGATGACACTATTCTTTTCCTCGTAAATCAAGAGAGTCAACTGTATACAACCATGTTGATGTTGGAGCTGCTGCAGGAAATCAATGGACAGAAGGTGAATTTCAACAAAAGCCGCATAGTTGGGATCAATATGGAAGAGAGGTCACTCAGGAGAACAACATTTATATTGGGTTGTCAGATAAGAGATTGTCATTTCTCCTATCTGGACCTATCACTATCTCCAGAGATCCTACACTATAGTGATTGACAGGTGGTGCAAAGATTCGAGTCTAGGCTAATAGAGTGGAAGGCTAGGCTTCTCTCTTATGAGGAGAGAATGATTTATGTACATCGGTTCTTGACAGCCTTCCCCAAATAATTGGGATAAGGCTTTGACGATGATGGTTCTTGACAGCCTGCCAATTTATTACCTTTCCATTTTCAAGATTCCCAAAACAGTTGCTAAGAAGCTGGAGTCCATTCAAGCTAGATTCTTGTAGCATAACAGTAGCGATAGTTGCAGGAGTTGGCACGACATCTTATGGGATAGAGTGTGCAAGAGTAGGGAAGCAAGAGGCATCGGCATCAAGAATTTCAAAGATTTCCACTTGGCACTCCTCTGTAAATGGTTGTGGAGCCTATGAGCGGAAGACAATGGACAATGGTTTGTCAGGCAGAGATACTATAACAAGGCCATAGTTTGGGACTTGTCACCGACATCCCTACACAATGTCTCCCCATTTGGAGAGACATCCTTCAAGGCAGAGATATCATTAGATTAAGTGTTCAGGTCTATCTGGGCAATAGACAAAGGTGCTTTTTATGGAAGGACAGGTGGTGCGGGAACTTCATATTAGAAGAATCTTTCCCGAAATTATTTCTCATTGCGGCTACACCCATGGCATCAATGACTCATACCTTTGATACACAGTTGTCTGAGAGTACATGGGCACCCACTTTCAGGAGGAATCTAATGCAAGAGAAGATGGATCCGATAGAGGATCTTCTATCTTTCCTTGTAGACTATGGCGATGAAGGTGGGAGAAGGAGAGAACCTTCTCAAATAGGTCAACATACTCATATCAAATGGGGGATTGCGACACCGGTTCGCTCCGCACATTTGGGCCCCCAAGAGCCCGCTGAACATGAAGCTGCTAATATGGAGGATGTCCCAAGGTCGGTGCCCATGTGTGATAGAATTGTCCCTGTCCTTTAGGGCATACCTACCCTTTGTTGTTTATGTGGGGAGGTGGAGGAAAACCTCAACCATCTCTTCACGGGATGTCCTTTCTCTAGGGGGGTTGGGGGAAGATCGGCAATAGAATCCAACACACCTTTGGCCCTTTTAAGAGCGTCCAACATCTCCTCAAATGACACAAGGGGTGGAACCTAAGGGGGGGTAGGACTATGTGGTGGCTCATTCTTCATCCTACACTTTGACAATGTAGGGGGAAAAAAAAGACAGAATTTTTAGGGCCGAAAAAGAATCGAGAATAAGATTGTCTCTTTTGTTTGTGAGAAAATAAGGGAATGGGCAAACTATTTTGTAATGTAAAGACTCACAACTCCTCTCTTTTCCTTTGGTTGGCGGGATAGCAAGGGATACACTGAATTGGTGTGATGTTTTGTATAGGGATTTTTCAAGGGCTGACTTATTATACTTGTACATCCCACTTTTTTTTACAATTAATACATATGTGGTACCATCCACTTCTCAAAAAAAAATACAGTACTCACTATACTCTCCATTACAGGAGGCTACATCACCAAGATGGGTCAAAGAACACTGTGTTCAACTTTTGGGTACTTCATAAAGGTTATTAAACATAATAACCCTTGAAATTTCTAAGTTGGATGTTGCCCATGATCTTGGCCTTTTACATATTGATGTAGAATTCCAGAACAAGAAATTTAGAGAAGCATTAGCAAGAGGGGAATAAAAGGAGTTGGAGTGGATGGCATTCCTTTGGTGTACAAAGTTTTTCATTCAATTTTTGAAGTCACGAAGAGTGCCTGATGAGTGGAAGAGAAGTACATAATAACCATTTTATAAGGAACATGAAGATATTAAAAGTTATAGAATTATAGAGGCATCAGATGCTTAAGAAATACATCGGAGTTATGGTAACAAATGAAAGGTACAAGGTTAAGGCTGATTAATGTATCATATTACAAAGTTATGGCAACGAATAACCAGGCAACGCAAGTATAGAATTTAATGGGTTATCCAACTAAAAACCTCAAAGCAAAGCATGGAGAGGACACCACTCCTTTAAACATATTTCATTTTCTATGTCCCTGTGTGAGACTATTCTAGACAATAGAAACACAAGATTCATGGCCTAGAAATGTAACCATAGACTCTGATACAAATACGATGTGAGAAATAGAAGGAAGAAGAAGAACACATGAAGTGCGAGGGCCAAAAGGGGGCAACTGCACATGATACAACAGCCACTGGCCCCCATCTATCTCGTTTATTATGTTTTGTCAAATAGAATTACATGACCAAAATGCCTATTAGCTTAAGATGTTGGCCAGGAAAAAAAATAAACAGACCATAATAATAAACTAACTAAGCCCTTTGTCTTAAAACATATTAACTAAAATATCCTTGGCAGATCATGATAATCTGCTAAATGATTAAACTGAGTGTAAAAGAGTGAATATGAAAGAAAACATGCTACAGATAATCTTGGATTTAAAATATACTGCAAATCACCCGCATGAAAAAATGCATGAAAAATATGATAGGTAATACATTCCTTGTTGAAAATTAAACCCACCAAAGTACGTTCAGTGATTTCCTTAGGTTTTCTGCCTCAAAAATTGTTGCTCTAGATTGCTACATCCCTAGGATGATCATTTAAGAAGAGAATAATCACCTACGTGTTCTACTAAATAGGAGCAATTTCTTGGGAGCAAACATCTAAATAATAATAAACTCATGTGAGCTACAGTAAATGCTTGGCAATTCATTGATTGAAAAGATTTACCTTACACAAGGCACGATATTCCTTCTGGAGGCGTTTAACACAAGCCTTATCAGCCATCAAAAGAACGTTGCTGATGAAGAAAGGGAAAATTCAAGCTATTGCCTTCTCACAAGCTTTGAATGTCTACCTCAGGCTGCGATGAGAAAAAGAATGTGGAATCAGATGTAAGGTTAAACACTCTTCCTTCTGCTAATTTAAGAAAGAGACATCAAAAATTGGGTGACAAGAATGGATGCAAGGAATATCTGCTCCAGGAAATCAAATTAAACAATCTCCCTCTCTAAAGCTGAAATAAAAAAAATGCGACAACATAACATGAGAAACATAATTAAACGACATCTCAAATAGCATGAAGAAAAGAACCAAACATCCCCTACAGCCATAGACATGGTAAAAACTAAACATCCCCTAAAGGCTAGAAGAGGTAAGAAACATAGAATAACTACAAGAACGTAGATGATGTACTCAACAGCCTGAACCTGAGAACAGAAAGCCAGTACGATGCTTCAAAACTCTCTCTTATGCTAAGAAAATTGAATATTCATAACAGTGACTTCCCCCTTTCCTTTTTGAAGGTCTCCGTTGCAATGGCAAAGACAGTTCATTCAAATGCCAGAAAACCTAACCCACCCAATTTCAAACATTCATAGCCCCTACTAAACTCTCTACCTTGTAC
This sequence comes from Amorphophallus konjac, assembly GCA_022559845.1. NCBI lineage: Eukaryota > Viridiplantae > Streptophyta > Magnoliopsida > Alismatales > Araceae > Amorphophallus > Amorphophallus konjac. The sequence goes on along the minus strand of JAHNEJ010002289.1, from coordinate 95,287 downwards.
CAACTGGGCCACAGCCTATCATTATCAATAACTATGCTATTAGCGTACCGAATGATCAACAAAAAGAAAAACAAATGCAAAAATAAACATCTCTCCCTTTTCCCTCCAACCTCTTCGTGTGCAAGTTAGAGGGACATGAATTGCATTTTGTCAGTCATAGTCATGGAAGATGAAGCACACTTCAAGGACTTCAATATTTACCTAAAAGCTAGTAAGTTTTGGAGAAAAAAAGATGACAGATGTCATGTCAAAACAGTAATAAAAAATCAAGAAGATTCATTTTTCCTCTTTTTTTGTGGGTGTGGAGCAGTGGTGGTTAGCAAATGATATCATGATGTCAAACCGCTAAAAAGATTCAACGTAGCTTCACATTCAACCTTTTTCTGATCTAATCACATGCTCTTGCAAGAAGCGAATAAGATGGCAATCTAAGATGGCGATACCACTTGACACCAGACAACGGCGCTCAACATCCGCACATCCCATTCGAGAGGGGGAAAAAAAGGCTCTCAAGGAATGCAGGTCTCTGTGAAATCCATGAGAAAAGCTGATTCAACATTGACATACCAAAACCTATTTCCAAAGGAGGGCGATTTCTGTGGCACCAAGCAGAAATCAAATGGAACAACCCGCTCCCCCCAATGAAGAACAACAACTAAGAGAAACAAAAAGGAGCATAAATCAAAGGATCAAGAATCAGACATCAATACGTTGCCCAACTGGCAAGGGGACCGATCGCTGGAGCTAACTGCAACCTCCCCACCTCCTGCCGGCACCGGAATCACCGAGGATCTTGCGAGAACCGCCTGCCGGCTACGATAAATTAGGGTTTTGTCTTCCTCCTCCCTCCTCCTCTTCAGTGGGATTCGCTCCGCGCACGGGGAGTCGAGGGAGAGAGAGACGGGGTCGGATCGATCAATCCGTGCGCTCCAGAGGCAGAATCCTCGAACCCGGGGCCGAGGTGGTAAATTTCCGAAATGCCCCTAGACATAACCCGACGGGGTCTGGCCCAGTGGGCCACTGCTTTGTCGGATCGGGGCCATTTAACAATAATCCGATGAGGATGCGGACACCGGCCCTGAGAGCCCGAGATCCTATGATAGGTGGGCCTCCATTGTTCGAGTGGGAAGGGAATGCGTCATAGCCTTGTTTCTCTCAGTTTCACCCTCAGTGAATTAGACGATTACCACTCGAGGTGTCAACGGGTCGGATCCGGATCGGATCCTTTGTGATCCAAATCCGGATCCGATAATAATATATCCGATTATGACCCGAATCCGAAATTACAAACGGTTTCAAATCCAGATCTGATCCGAATCCGAACTTAAAATTTCGGATTCGGATCTAACCTGAAATCTTATTATATACACCTTTATTAAGTAATGAGTTAGAGGATCCGAAATTTCGGATCCAATGGATCGGTTTCGGATCCACAGAATCAACACAAATATTACACTGAACCAAAAAAACTTTTGGGTACTTCGGATCTATTGTCTCATCCAAACAATAAACATAAACATTACACATAAATCCAATCCTTTACAAGATCTACATTTTCTGATGTAACCGAAAACGGCCTTTTATTCGAACAACATTGGCCTTGGATTTATCCTCCAAAGGATCTCTGAATCCTGAAAAAAAAGGAGATAAGAACAAGATTTGAAATTTCCCATATAATTCCAGAACTGTCTGATAGACCACACAACCTCCTGAAGACCTTATTGGAGCAGATAAACTGTTTGCAGAAGCGCGATTTGGAAGCATCAATGGACCACCAAAATTTGGAGTTTTCCGTCCTTCACGTCTATACTTATCGGCTGCCAGTGGATTGTCAATGTCAAATCTGGCAAAGGGGAGAACTTACAACTGTCATACAAGAAATGCAGTATAAAAGTACAGAATATTCTACGTCTTTCAGGCATTAGTCCAAATGTCATCAAGATGTTTGTTAGAAAAAGAGCATTACAAGAGTTTTTTGGTAAATGCCACATAAATCCAGTACAAAAAATGAGTTTGCAGGAAATATATTAGATGCATTATTTTTTCCTATATGGAACAGAGAACAATTAAATTAGAATCCTTCAAAACATAGATCACAAAAGTGAAGAGTCCATGCAGAATCCATAACTTTATATCCAAAATTCATTTTGGAATTTCAAGTGATCTGCTTACATCAGAACTATAAAAACATCAACAAAAAAGGCAGTTTTCAACCTCACCAGGCTGTAAATATCCGTTAACATGAAATGATTGCTCTATCTAGGTAGCTATTGCTTGCCCCTGTTTTTTTGTGGATACAACATCATTTAAATAGAGCCACCTTGACAATATTGAGTTTCTGTGAATCTGATTATCCAAAAGAAATTTTTGCAGATGACAATTGTCTATTTTTGCATATGACAATTGTCGTAAACATCTACACTTACATTATCTAGGCAATATGAAATGAAATATAGTAGAGTACAGCCCTAGAAAGGTGTGGGCTAATTTTGTTTTCTTCTTAGGCTGAGTAGAAAGCTGAAAAAGATTAACATATAAGTTGGTTTATAACAGTATTCTAGTTTTTTTCCTGAAAGTGGTATTACAACATTCTAGTTACATAGGAATAATTTCTGAAAGAAAGGCATGGTGCAATTTTAGTGGGGATGTCATAAGCACTTCTGCAAACTGAGAGAATAGATTGCTCATATCAAATAAAAAACTATAATATAGTTAGCAAGAGAGAAAAGTTTAATCCTAGATCAAAATATCTAATAAACGTAGCTTACTAGTAGAAATCAGAAAAGATGATAAACAATGTACAATAAAAAGGACCTAGCAACATAAACAAAAATGTAGAGGCTATTCACTTCCTATAATCCCTGGAAAGAAAGAAACTAATAATACGATGAATTTAGATTCTTCCAATGGTACCATCCAACTAAATCCTCAGGACAGTTTATTAGGATTAAGGAGCCTTGCACATGGTGCATATGTTTAACAGCACATAACAAATCAGCACAAGTTAAGTGGACACTAGTACATTAAGTGAAACCAAATTCCACCTCTTGTTGTACACAAACGAATAATGCAACAAACAAATAAAAGGCACTTAAAACTGCAGTTGCAGTAGTCTGAAAACAATAAGACAGGAAAAATACATACAATAAAGCAAAGATCCATAAATGGTGAATTGCCCTGACGTTTGGCCGTAGCAATTATATAAGTAAATGGTGAATTGCCCTCTTGTAGCATAGGAGAGCCATCAGACATAGGAGAACAATAGCTGAAAGGCCACCAACCACTGCAATACTTTCAAAGTAGAGAATCTTGGAATGCAGTATTCAAGAATCCGAGGCAATAGCATACAAAGGAAAAAATAAGTAAATAGCAAAAAATCCACCTTTGTGATCTTCGATATGGTATTCCCAGGGGGCATTTGCTTAGTCAGTAGCTCCTTTGCAATATCCTCAGGCAAGTCAAAAACTGCTCCTTGAATCTGACATGATGAACAATATGAAAAGACCAATAAACAGGTCACCCATGGGTACTTAAAGACCAAATTTTAATCAATTTCTGAACAATGAAGCAAATAGTATGCTACAATACAGTCATACATCATAAACAATTATAATCACAGACTTCCGGTTTTGTATCATTGCCATGACAAGGATTCTTGATCCCCTTTAGATGAAGGTGGCAAAATAGTGGGCTATTCAAATGAAAGAAAAAGATACATCATACAGAACAAGAGACAAAGATGTTGAAAAAAAATACAGATGTAGTGGTTTGACCGTGAAGACAAACAGCTGAAAGTTCTGTTGATAAATGAATAGAACAATAAATGCATGACGTAATACAAGGCTGATTACACACAGTTAACAAAGGAATCAGTCAAATAACTACCACTGCTCTACTTTCAAAATAGAGAAAACTGCCAACAGTACTCTAGTATACCCATTCAGGTTGATGGTATTAAAAAAGCTAGAAGGACAAGATATCTAGCAAACAACAAGAAAAATCAAGAAACCACCTTGATCAACACACAGCAGAAAGTCGAAAGATATCTAAAACCCAAAACATAAACTGAAATAATATACAAATGCTCGAGGACACAGGGAAGAATTCTACGTTTATAGTTTCAGATGTGCTATATGCTTCTTCACAAAATAACCAACCAGACTAGAACAACTATACGTCATAGAGGAGAATATGATATCTATCACATAAATAAAGCATACTAGAAAATTGTGAACCAGAAAACAGAGGAAGGGACTATAAATAAAACAGCAAAATTCCCACCCACTCCCAAATAGAGAACGGACAAGGGACACAACCATCCTCCACACCTTGGGCATGAACACACAGTGGGAACTAGAAGCAAAAACCATGAAAGGAAAACCTTCCAAAAACATCCAAGCATCAAAGGAGAGGAAGTTTGAAGGAGGAAAAGGGGGATGGTGATTAGAGGAGAGCTGTTTGCACAAAACTAGTATTTTCTAAGTAGCCAGTCCTCTAGCTATTTACCGCCGAGAAATCACTTAATCATGGATGAAATGCGCTTGTAGTTTACCTGATCAATTGGGATCGATGTTGAGACTTTATGAACTTTTCCAACCAGACATGTTGCATCATATTCCTGCAAAAAGAAATGCAGACAGTAGATATCACTCACAGAATTATCGAAAACTAAGTTGCACTGCATGGATTAAAACTATTCAAAGCAGTAATCTACAAAAAAACCTCAGAACCGCTGTTCGATTGACAAGATTATCTGAGCATTACTTTTGGAGTTACTATATTGTTGAATATAATGACAAGAATGTTACCTCCCAATCAGATTTGTTGCTACCCAGATAGTTTGAGAAAGCCTTCTGTCCCCAAGGGCATTTGACAGGATTGTAGACTGGTGCAAAGGCAAAAACAGACTGCAATAGAACACATAACAAAAAGGCCGCTGTTAATAACATTCAGGAAAAGTAGAAGATGATTACCCAGCCTGATTCTGTAACACAAATGAAGAACAAGCACAGGGCTCCGGAAGAATAGGAAGACAATAAAAGAGTTCTAATTAAAAGCTTCATCTTTTAAATTTCTCTGAAAAATGAAAGAGAAGAACTATCTGAACAAAGACAAACGGAAATCCGCCCTGAGCCTCAAAAATTTGGGGAAAAAAAAAGAAGATGAGAAATCAAGAACCCAGAAAACAAAAAAGGATATGGATCTCTATTCTGAAACTCCTGGCCACCTAGAAACTCATGAAAAAAAGATGGAAAAGTCAACTTGTAAAGCCCACATCTTTCCTTCCTTTTTTTCCCTGGAAAAAAAAAACAAAGGAAAAAGACCTCCCAATAACCAATTTTTTTCTCCCTTTCAAAGAGAGGGTGGGGGGTGTCGGAGGTGAGAGCGCAGAGATATAAAAGATAGATCAACGTACCCTAGAGGTCGATCGCGATCGATGCCGTCGCTGGTGGCCGAGGAGATTGCGTAGCCGTCGTCGAGATCGCCACCGCTGGTCTACTGCAGAAACCCTGCGCGCATAGAGGGATTTCGAGAGCGAGAAGGAGAGAACTCGACGTCGCCGCTGGTCTGCTGGAGAAACCCTAGGCACAAAGAGGGATTCCAAGAGCGAGAAGGCGGGCTCGATCGACACCGCCGCTGGTCTGCTGGAAGACGAGAGCTCGACGCCCCGCCGCTGGTCTGCTGGAAGGCGAGAGCTCAGAGAGGGTTTCGAGAGCGAGAAAGTGAGAAGCGGAGAAGGGAAGGAAGGCAAAGACCGATGGCGATGGAGAAATGCTCGCCCCGAGCTGCCATCTTTTATGGCGCCCAGGAAATCGATCCGAAAACAGTGATTTCGGATCAAAGAAACCTTGCCCTGTATCCGTAAAATAGATATATTTTGGATCAAAAGTTCGACCCAAATCCGAAAAAAAATTCGAATTCGGGCAGATTCTCGGATCAAATGGATCCGTTAAACACCCCTGTGTAGACAAGAACTCATTTAATAATATTAAGATAAGCAGCTTATTATTTGTGCCCAAACTGCGGTTACTGTGACTAATTGTCGTTTGTTTCGATGCAAATTCTTCCATTTTATATTCACCAGTTTTAAAGTCAGAGTATTGCACTAATTTTGTAATCGGGACTATTTTGTTTGAACGAGAGAAAAATAAAATAAGTTTTTTTGTTGCTTAATTGTTGCTTGATTGCGTTACCCCCATGTAAAAGGAAAACCATGGATGATGGGGCCTATCAACACAACATAGACCAAACAACAGCCTACGTTATTTTGTCATTGGGGTATGGTTGAGAAGAAAAAATTTAAAAAGAATAGAGAAATTATCAAAGCTAACCTATACGACAAAATCCACTGTTTGAGACAGTGTAGGCAACAAAGTGGAGATTAAAAGTTACGGAGTTAATAGTTTCTCAAATTATTCTCCTTTGTCTGATTGTTCAAACTTGAAAAGCTCTTCCATAGCCATGGAGCCACTCATGAAGTCCTTCCATGAAACCCTCTCTCTCTCACACCACTTCTTCTCTCTGTCCTCCACTCCTACCCATGTCTAATTTGCATCTTGCATGTGCCATGCTACATGAGACTCCACCAGTGCCCATTTGGATGCTATGTAGACCTTATCTTGTCTCCTCTAACCTCATCATGCCTAAATGCAGCTCAAAATCTTACATACAACTTAAGGATGGGATCTACTTAACCATCATCCTCCCTGGCATTTCACGTCCTTGCCGAAAAAGATCACCCCCCAACCCTCGACAAAAAAAATATAATAATGTTAATTTTTTTGATATTTGTAGAGGTCATAAATGATCGCTCAAATCATGTTATATATCTTTAAAGATTTGTTTGACTGGGAGTGAAAGAGTGTCGCAGAGAGAGGGTCCTGCAACCACCAACGAAAAGTGAGGAGGAGCCGTAGGAGTTATATCTCATAGGACAACCTTCTGACGGTTAAGTTAGACAACAATGGGAGAAGGAGACGAGTACTCGAGGGGGAGAGAGAGGAAAAGGGAGATCGGAATGAGAGAGTAAGGGCTTGAGGAGATGAGGTCGCGTATTTTTTGGTCGTTGGGCCAATGTCTTATTCATACCGTTGCCGTGGGATTGACCGTTGAGTTATCATGGTCGGAGGAGACGTGAGCTGTCTAGCTCGTATGTTTGACGAGACAAGAAGACATATACGTTAGCTTGCCGTCTCTTCTCCTGAGGGGTAGCTCTGCTATTAATACGACATAGCTTGTCAGAGGGAGGTGAGACTGCTCTATTAGGGAGAGCAACGTGGGCGGCGTCCTGCCTTCCCATTATTGTTGAACTGGTGCATCTCTTGTCATTAATGCGTTGTTAGGGATGCAGGTCGTGGCCACTGACGGGGAAGGAGCACGTGGATACGACGTCTGTGTTAGCTATGCGCCGAAGTAGGAAGTGTGTTGGGCCAGCGCGCAAGGTAGCGGACTCGGAAGACTAGGCCTCCATGATGCACTGAATAGACGGGCCCTAATAGACTGGCAAGATATGCCCTCCTCAATACTCATCACGCATAGAGGATCTATGGCTCATTACCCCCTCTGTGTTTTGTCTCCCACGTGAAAAATAATAAAAAAAGAGGAAATCTATTCATTAGAGCGAATGTGGTAATTGTCTAATTCATTGAGTGTGAAACTGAGAGAAACAAGGCTATGACGCATTCCCTTCCCACTCGAACAATGGAGGCCCACCTATCACAGGATCTCGGGCTCTCAGGGCCGGTGTCTGCATCCTCATCGGATTATTGTTAAATGGACCCAATCCGACAAAGTAGTGGCCCACTAGGCCAGACCACGTCGGGTTATGTCTAGCGGCATTTTGGAAATTTACCACCCCGGCCCCGGGTTCAAGGATTCTGCCTCTGGAGCGCACGGATAGACCGATCCGACCCCGTCTCTCTCTCTCCCTCGACTCCCCGTGCGTGGAGCGAATCCCATTGAAGAGGAGGAGAAGGAAGGAGGAGGAGGAGGAGGACAAAACCCTAATTCATCGTAGCCGGCAGGCGGTTCTCGTAGGATCCTCGGTGATTCCGGTGCCGACAGGAGGTGGCGAGGTTGCAGTTAGCTCCAGCGATCGGTCCCCTTGCCAACTGGACAACGTTTCGATGTCTGATTCTTGATCCTTTGATTTATGCTCCTTTTTGTTTCTCTTGGTTGTTATTCTTCATTGGGGGGAGCGGGTTGTTCCATTTGATTTCTGCTTAGTGCCACATAAATTGCCCTCCTTTAGAAATAGGTTTTGGTGTGTCAATGTCGAATAAGCTTTTCTCGTGGATTTCGCAGAGACATGCATTCCTTGAGAGCATTTTTTTCCCCCTCTCGAATGGGACGTGTGGATGTTTAGCGCCGTTGTCTGGTGTCAAGTGGTATCGCCATCTTAGATTGCCATCTTATTCGCTTCTTACAAGAGCATGTGATTAGATCAGAAAAAGGTTTAATTGAGACAAGGGGTTTAGCCCTGTTGAATGTGAAGCTACATTGAATCTTTTTAACGGTTTGACATTGTGATATCATTTGCTAACCACCACCGCTCCACACCCACAAAAAAAGAGGAAAATGAATCTTCTTGATTTTTTATTACTGTTTTGACATGACATCCGTCATCTTTTTTCTCCAAAACTTACTAACTTTTAGATAAATATTGAAGTCCTTGAACTGTGCTTCATCTTCTATGACTATGACTGACAAAATGCAATTCATGTCCCTCTAACTTGCACATGAAGAGGCTGGGGGGGGAGGGGGAGATGTTTATTTTTGCATTTATTCTTCTTTTTGTTGATCTTTCGGTACGCTAATAGCATAGTTATTGATAATGATATATAGTGGCCCACTTGGTACAAGGTAGAGAGTTTAGTAGGGGCTATGAATGTTTGAAACTGGGTGGGCTAGGTTTTTTGGCATTTGAATGAACTGTCTTTGCCACTGCAGCAGAGACCTTCAAAAAGGAAAGGGGGAAGTCACTGTTATGAATATTCATTTTTCTTAGCATAAAAGAGAGTTTTGAAGCATTGTACTTATTTTATGTTCTCAAGTTCAGGCTATTGAGTACATCATCTACGTTCTTGTAGTTATTCTATGTTTCTTACCTCTTATAGCCTTTATGGGATGTTTAGTTGCAACCATATCTATGGCTGTAGGGGATGTCTGGTTCTTTTCTTCATGCTATTTGAGATGTCGTTTAATTATGTTTCTCATGTTATGTTGTCGCGTTTTTTTTATTTCAGCTTTAGAGAGGGAGATTGTTTAATTTGATTTCCTGGAGCAGATATTCCTTGCATCCATTCTTGTCACCCAAATTTTGCTGTTTCTTTCTTAAATTAGTAGAAGGAAGAGTGTTTAACCTTACATCTGATTCCATATTCTTTTTCTCATCGCAGCCTGAGGTAGACATTCAAAGCTTGTGAGAAGGCAATAGCTTGAATTTTCCCTTTCTTCATCAGCAACGTTCTTTTGATGGCTGATAAGGCTTGTGTTAAATGCCTCCAGAAGGAATATCGTGCCTTGTGTAAGGTAAATCTTTTCAATCAATGAATTGCCAAGCATTTACTGTAGCTTACATGAGTTTATTATTTTTTAGATGTTTGCTCCTAAGAAATTGCTCCTATTTAGTAGAACAAGTAGGTGATTATCCTCTTCTTAAATGATCATCCAAGGGATGTAGCAATCTAGAGCAACAATTTTGAGGCAGAAAACCTAGGGAAATCACTGAACGTACTTTGGTGGGTTTAATTTTCAACAAGGAATGTATTACCTACTATATTTTTCATGTATTTTTTCATGCGGGTGATTTGCAGTATATTTTAAATCCAAGATTACCTGTAACATATTTTCTTTCATATTCACTCTTTTACACTCAGTTTAATCATTTAGCAGATTATCATGATCTGCCAAGGATATTTTAGTTAATATGTTTTGAGACAAAGGGCTTAGTTTATTCTTATGGTCTGCTTATTTTTTTCCTGGCCAGCATCTTAAGCTAATAGGCATTTTGGTCATGTAATTCTATTTGACAAAACATAATAAACGAGACAGATGAGGGCCAGTGGGTGTTGTATCATATGCAGTTGCCCCCTGTTGGCCCTCGCACTTCATGTGTTATTCTTCTTCCTTGTATTTCTCACATCGTATTCGTATCAGAGTCTATGGTTACATTTCTAGGCCACGAATCTTGTGTTTCTATTGTCCAGAATAGTCTCACACGAGGACATAGAAAATGAAATATGTTTAAAGGAGTGGTGTCCTCTCCATGCTTTGCTTTGAGGTTTTAGTTGGATAACCTATTAAATTCTATACGTGTGTTGCCTGGTTATTCGTTGCCATAACTTTGTAATATGATACATTAATCTGCCCGAACCTTGTACCTTTCATTTGTTACCATAACTCCGATGTATTTCTTAATCATCTGATGCCTCTATAATTCTATAACTTTTAGTATCTTCCTGGTCCTTATAAAATGGTTATTATGTGCTTCTCTTCCACTCATCAAGCACTCTTCGTGACTTCAAAAATTGAATGAAAAACTTTGTACACCAAGGGAATGAATTTGTTATTGTTTATCATTACTCCTTATTTTGTGAAATTGAGTTGTCAATTAGAAAAACACGTTTGTAAAATTGAGTGATTAGTATAAATAAAATTAGTATTGTCTTAAACATAAGCTATATATATGATTTTTTTTGAAATCACCAAACCCAATCTCAGGGGATTTTTCTGAAATCTCTCCGAGATCTTTTCTCTTCTGCCTCTCCGAGACGAAATCAATATTCGAGACAGAAAGCCTTGCCTAACAAATTAGCTAAGGAGATGATCCTACAACAATTGGAGGCTCTAGACCGATTGGAGGAGGTAGGGGTGCTGGATGAAGCTGACAGGTTGAGTAGGGAAACACTCAGAGCATAGTTTAAAGAGATCCTCACACGAGAGGAAATATATTAGAAGCAAAGATCAAAAGAGAAATGGATCAAGGAATGTGTTAGAAATACTGCTTACTTTCAAAGGATTGCTTTAGGGGGAAGAAGAATCAACCATATAATGTCCATCAGGGTTGGCGAGCAGACTTTCACTAGGGAGGAAAAGATTAGGTGATGTGCCAAGGATTTCTACTCTAAACTCTTCACTAAACATCAGATGTGCAGACCTAGCATTGCAGATGACCTTATTCCTCGGCTCTCTACTGAGGAATGTGAAGGTATGTATAGTCCCTTCATAGAGGAGGATATCAGACATGCAGTCTTTTCCCTTGCAGATGATATATGAAGCATCGGGCCCTGATAGCCTTCCTATGAAGTGCGAATACGATGTGAGAAATACGATGATACAACACATGATGTGAGCAAATAGACCATAAGAATAAACTAACTAAGCCCTTTGTCTTAAAACATATTAACTAAAATATCCTTGGCATATCATGATAATCTACTAAATGATTAAACTGAGTGTAAAAGAGTGAATATGAAAGAAAACATGCTACATGTAATCTTGGATTTAAAATATACTACAAATCACCCACATGAAAAAATGCATGAAAAATATGGTAGGTAATACATTCTTTGTTGAAAATTAAACCCACCAAAGTACTTTCAATAATTTCCCTAGGTTTTCTGCCTCAAAAATTGTTGCTCTAGATTGCTACATCCCTAGGATGATCATTTAAGAAGAGGATAATCACCTATTTGTTCTACTAAATAGGAGCAATTCCTTAGGAGCAAACATATACAAAATAATAAACTCATATGAGCTACAGTAAATGCTTGGAAATTCATTGATTGAAAAGATTTACCTTACACAAGGCACGATATTCCTTCTGGAGACGTTTAACACAAGCCTTATCAGCCATCAAAAGAACGTTGCTGATGAAGAAAGGGAAAATTCAAGCTATTACCTTCTCACAAGCTTTGAATGTCTACCTCAGGCTGCGATGAGAAAAAGAATGTGGAATTAGATGTAAGGTTAAACACTCTTCCTTCTGCTAATCTAAGAAAGAGACAGCAAAAATTGAGTGACAAGAATGGATGCAAGGAATATCTACTCCAGGAAATCAAAATAAACAATCTCCCTCTCTAAAGTTGAAATAAAAAAAATGCGGCCGCATAACATGAGAAACATCTCAAATAGCACGAAGAAAAGAACCAGGCATCCCCTACGACCATAGATATGGTTGCAACTAAACATCTCCTAAAGGCTAGAAGAGGTAAGAAACATAGAATAACTACAAGAACATAGATGATGTACTCAATAGCCTGAACCTGAGAACAGAAAACCAATACGATGGTTCAAAACTCTCTCTTATGCTAAGAAAAATGAATATTCATAGCAGTGACTTCCCCCTTTCCTTTTTGAAGGTCTCCGCTGCAATGGCAAAGACAGTTCATTCAAATGTCAGGGAACCTAGCCCACCCAATTTCAAACATTCATAGCCCCTACTAAACTCTCTACCTTGTACCAACTGGGCCACATCCTATCATTATCAATAACTATGCTATTAGCGTACCGAAAGATCAACAAAAAGAAGAACAAATGCAAAAATAAATATCTCCCCCTTTTCCCCCCAGCCTCTTCGTGTGCAAGTTAGAGGGACATGAATTGCATTTTGTCATTCATAGTCATAGAAGATGAAGCACAGTTCAAGGACTTCAATATTTACCTAAAAGCTAATAAGTTTTGGAGAAAAAAGATGACGGATGTCATGTCAAAACAGTAATAAAAAATCAAGAAGATTCATTTTTTCTTTTTTTTTTTTGCGGGTGTGGACCGGTGGTGGTTAGCAAATAATATCCGGATGTCAAATCGCTAAAAAGATTCAACGTAGCTTCACATTCAATAGGGCTAAACCCCTTGTCTCAATTAAACCTTTTTATGATCTAATCACATGCTCTTGCAAGAAGCGAATAAGATGGCAATCTAAGATGGCGATACCACTTGACACTAGACAACGACGCTAAACATCCACACATCCCATTTGAGAGGGGAAAAAAGAAAAGCTCTCAAGGAATGCATGTCTCTGCGAAATCCATGAGAAAAGCTTATTCGACATTGACACACCAAAACCTATTTTCAAAGGAGGGCAATTTCTGTGGCACCAAGCAGAAATCAAATGGAACAACTCGCTCCCCCTAATGAAGAACACCAACTAAGAGAAACAAAAAGGAGCATAAATCAAAGGATCAAGAATCAGACATCGAAACGTTGCCCAACTGGCAAGGGGATCGATCGCTGGAGCTAACTGCAACCTCGCCACATCCTGTCGGCACCAGAATCACCGAGGATCCTGCGAGAACTGCCTGCCGGCTACGATGAATTAGGGTTTTGTCCTCCTCCTCCTCTTCAGTGGGATTCGCTCCGCACATGGGGAGTCAAGGGAGAGAGAGAGAGACGGGGTCGGATCGGTCAATCCGTGCGCTCCAGAGGCAGAAATCTCGAACCCGAGGCCGGGGTGGTAAGTTTTTGAAATGCCCCTAGACATAACCCGACGAGGTCTAGCCCAGTGGGCCACTGCTTTGTCGGATTGGGCCCATTTAACAATAATCTGATGAGGATGCAGACACCGGCCCTGAGAGCCCGAGATCCTGTGATAGGTGGGCCTCCATTGTTCGAGTGGGACGGGAATGCGTCATAGCCTTGTTTCTCTCAGTTTCACCCTCAGTGAATTAGACAATTACCACATTCACTCTAATTAATAGATTTTCTCTTTCTTATTATTTTTCACGTGAGAGACAAAACACAGAGGGGGTAATGAGCCATAGATCCTCTATGCTTGATGAGTATTGAGGAGGGCATATCTTGCCAGTCTATTAGGGCTAGTCTATTCAGTGCATCATGGAGGCCTAGTCTTCCGAGTCTGCTACCTTGCGCGCTGGCCCAGCACACTTCCTACTTCGGCACATAGCTAACACAAACGTCGTATCCACGTGCTCCTTCCCCGTCAGTGGCCACGACCTGCATCCCTAACAACGCATTAATGTCAAGAGATGCACCAGTCCGACAATAATGGGAAGGCAGGACGCCGCCCACGTTGCTCTCCCTAATAGAGCAGTCTCACCTCGCTCCGGTAAGCTCTGTCGTATTAATGACAGAGCTACCCCTCAGGAGAAGAGACGGCGAGCTAACGTACATGTCTTCTTGTCTCGTCAAACATACGAGCTAGACAGCTCACGTCTCCTCCGACCACGACAACTCAACGGTCAATCCCATGGCAACGGTATGAATAAGACATTGGCCCAAAGATCAAAAAATGCGTGACCTCATCTCCTCAAGCCCTCACTCTCTCATTCCGATCTCCCTTTTCCTCTCTCCCCCTCGAGTACTCGTCTCCTTCTCCCATTGTTGTCTAACTTAACCGTCAGAAGGTTGTCCTATGAGATATAACTCCTACGGCTACTTCTCACTTTTCGTTGGTGGTTGCAGGTCCCTCCCTCCGCGACGCTCTTTCACTCCCAGTCAAATAAATCTTTAGAGATATATATCGTGATTTGAGCGATTATTTATGACCACTACAAATATCAAAAAATTTAACATTATTATATTTTTTTGTCGGGGGTTGGGGGGTGATCTTTTTCGCCAAGGACGTGAAATACCAGGGAGGATGATGGTTAAGTAGATCCCATCCTTAAGTTGTATGTAAGATTTTGAGCTGCATTTAGGCATGATGGAGGCTAGAGGAGACAAGATAAGATCTACATAGCATCCAAATGGGCACTGGTGGAGTCTCACGTAGCATGGGACATGCAGGATGCAAATTACACATGGGTAGGAGTGGAGGACAGAGAGAAGAAGTGGTGAGAGAGAGAGAGAGAAAAGGTTTCATGGAAGGACTTCATGAGTGGCTCCATAGCCATGGAAGAGCTTTTCAAGTTTGAACAACCAGACAAAGGAGAATAATTTGAGAAACTATTAACTCCATAGGTTTTAATCTCCACTTTGTTGCCTACGCTGTCTCAAACAGTGGATTTTGTCGTATAGGTTAGCTTTGATAATTTCTATATTCTTTTTGAATTTTTTCTTCTCAACCATAACCCAATGACAAAAGAACGTAGGCTATCGTCTGGTCTCTGTTGTGTTGGTAGGCCCCATCATCAATGGTTTTCCTTTTACATGGGGGTAACGCAATCAAGCAACAATTAAGCAACAAAAAAACTTGTTTTATTTTTCTCTCATTCAAACAAAATAGTCCCGGTTACAAAATTAGTGCAATACTCCGACTTTAAAACTGGTGAATTTAAAATGGAAGAATTTGCGTCGAAACAAACGACAATTAGTCACAGTAATCACAGTTTGAGCACAAATAATAAGCGGCTTATCTTAATATTATTATATGAGTTCTTGTCCACATTACATATCTGTGAATATGGCCCAAATTTAGGTTCTCTTGGAGATCAAGATAAACAAATTCTTAAGCCTGTTTAAAGCTTGGTGTCAAGAGTAGAAGAAGGACTTAAAACCTGACCTACCCTTGCCCTTTGGCTCTCCTCCAATTTGCCTTTTAGATACTTGCAGTGGTGTCTCTTCTTGTTGACTGGTTGCTTATCATAGCGCTGTCGTATCTTTAGGGTCACTTTGGTAACGGGTTAGGTTAGGGGCGGGTGACCTACCCGGGGTGACCCACCCGACCCCTAACCCTAATCTAGGTGGATTAACTCATTCCACCTATTTGTTTGAAATGAGTTAATCCACTTTAACACTATCCGATTCGGATTAAGAAAAAAACTATCAAACAAGGATTAACCCACCCGACTCCGTTTAATTCACCTTAACCCACCTTAATCCGTTACCAAAGTGACCCTTAAAAAGTTTGTAGAAGTGGTTCATACTTCTGTTTTCATGACGGTTGTTGCGGGTTCTTCCTTGGCTCAAGGAGTTATGTATTTGTTTATTTTTCATGTCCCTCGTTGGGCTCACCGTTTCATAGACAAGTAATACCCACTGCACATTTGGGTGTGCAGTGTCTTTAATTTTTTTTATTTTTTTAAATTTATTTGAAGTGACTCTTATAATATTTTAATTTAAGATACAAGTCATGTTGTTGTTAGATTATCAAAAAAGAAATAAAAAAATAGATCAAATAAATAGTCTTGAGTTTATTTTTTTAAAAATTGATCTATTTTATTCTTATTTTTATAGATAATCAGATGATAGCATGGCTTATATCCCAAATAAAAATATGTTAGAGATCACTTCAAAAAAATTAAAATAAAAATAAAAAATTTAAAAATATTACACACTCAAAATATGCCGTACAAGTCAAACTCTGGTGAAATTTCTCCATCTCCAATGCTACTATTTGTTGCTCATGCGCAGTTATTTATCTCCTTCAGTTAGAAGCCGGCCCCCTCCGGTGGCAAAGTAGTTTTCTTCCTTTTTTTTTTTTTTGGCCAACTATGTTGGTTCTGTATTGAGTGTTTCTATTTTTAAGTCTGTGCCAGTGATGGCCTGGGTCTACTCTCTTTGCTAGATGGTTGTTCTTGTTGTCTTCGTACTTATAAATTTTATGGGCGAGTTTGATAATTGAATAACGGTTGATTAGAGTGAGTTATTTCATCCATCCATCTTTAATCGAGTTTGATAGTAGAGTTATCGTATCCGAAGTCAGTTAGAGTTAAAGATCTTCAGTCTGAAGTTAACTCATTTGACCCTCTCATAGGGAACGACTTACTCGACCCGTATTAAAATAAGTTATCAAATTAAAAATATAAAAATCTACGCAAATTTACGCCGATTAACTTATTATATATAACTTATTATCAAAGTCACACTATGGGTTGAATGAATACATTATCTTTATGACCAGAAAAAAAAGAGTACTCAATATCTTTAGCAATGTAAACCCTTTTCCTTTACCGTACCTAAGTGGGTATCAGGCCCAAAGGAAGAAGATGCAAAGTAGCTGTCCTTTTCAATCATAGCGTGGTGCATGGTATATGGTCCATTGTTGACTTCACCGGTTCCTCAAGGGCCTGTTATTTAATAAAGCTTGGAACCATTAAAAGAACGGGGACAATGAAAAGATGAAAGCTTGTTTAGAATAAAAAAAGTCATTAATAAATGTGGCTTCTCATTTCTCAATCAGCTTTTCATACTTTAGACCGACTTATTTTGAGAAGAGGACATGTGGGGTTATAAGTCATTTATTTGGTATTTTTCCTTTTAGTAAGAAATTTAATTGGAGTTTCAAAGTAGACGGGGACAACAGGATTATGAGGTAGAGATTGTGACGTGGCACAGCCCAAAGACCACTAAATATGATGAGATGACCCTAGGACTTAGACCCGCAAGCATACAAGCGCTCAATGATTCTCACGATGACGATTTTTGTTCACCCGATTCACACGTTCACCCGGTGGGTCCGGGAGATAATGATGAAGGTCCGGGGCGGGACCCAATTGTTCTAATGGACTTACAATGCTAGGGCTGACCCCAAATGAGTCTAGGATACCCAACTTTGTGGGCGGCTGGCCCGCAAGGCGGGGGCTTGGTGGCACTCACTCGCGGTCCGCGGTGGACACTAACAAACTAGCATGCAAGTTCGAGCCCTCTTCTCACCGCCGACGAGCAATCAAAGCAATACTAAACTAGCAGGAATAAGGCTACTAAGGATAGTATCAGAAGCTCACCTGATCGGTGTGAAGACACCGATCCCGATCGGAGACGAGGGCGCGCCGGGAGGCGAGGGTATGCACCCGATCGCCGCGGCGATGTAGCTTGACCTGAAATTGCAAACGGTACAGCACTACTCCTCACGCAGGAGGGGTGATCTTGGGGTGGGGGTTATGCTTAATACATTCAAAACTACCTCCACGCAGGGAGGGGCCTTCAGCCGGCCAAGCGGGGTGGGGAGAGATGCAAAGGAAACCGAGTTTCCGAGCTTCGCCGATTCTGTCTAGCTTCTGTAATTCTGGACAGGGAGTCGATGTTGATGCAGCCAATAAATCCACCGAGCTCAGAATCTGATGAGACTTGCGCCAAAAGATTGCTAACCGGAGAGGGGTGCGGCTTGAATTTTTGGATGACGTTCTGATCTGGGGGCTGACTGCTCCGGCGACTGGAAGATGGATGCAGCTCTGGTCTCTGGCCGAGCTCAGTCTGAAACAACAGGTTGCAGAAGCGGCCACGGTCGCTCCTGAGCTCCAAATCTGGCACCGCTGGACTCGTTGGAATCGTATACGAGTCTACTTTGCAGCAAAACAAACGGGGAAGTCTTCTGATGTCGGAGATGAGCTGGATGTCCAGAGAAGTGGACGGTGGTCGGGACAGACTGTGAGGAGGCAGACCGGCGTGGTTGTGGTAGAAAATTGGTATCTCTGGTTGTCGGATGCCGAACGGGATTCCGCCTTCTGTTCCTGGACGCTGACAGGGGGAGGAAGAACTTTGTAGAAGACCCTGAAGGCTGGTTCCTTCAAGGTTCGTCGTGGGAGAGTCTTCTCTGCCGCTCTGGCTTCTGGTCTGAGAAGTTCTGCACAGTCGGAGAAGAATGGTGGTTGCGGACAGCACCGAGCTCGGATGCCGACGAAACCGCCTCGCCTTGAAAGCTGACTTGCAGACGAATCTAGAAATGTAGGCCTCGCCTCCTGAGTCGTTGAGGGATGACCGTGGCCTCCTCTGCAAGTGCTGTAATCCTGCTTCCTGAAACAGGGCGGGAATGAAGGGAAGATGAAGTGGTGGGGAAGGGAATGGCCAAGAGAGAAAGTGGTGGAAGGTGGTTCTACTGGCTATGGGAGGAAGATGAGTGGTGTTTGAGGGGTATTGGAGGCTATGGAGATGGAGGTGGGGGGGGGGGGCGAAGTGGGGCTGAAGAGAATATGGTCTGCTAGTGAAGGTGGTGGAGGATGAGGGTGCACAAGAGAGAGGGGTGAGAGGGAGATGGTGGGGGCGAACTTGGTTCAAGGGAGGGGGTTGAGGGGCGGTCAAGGCAAGGGAGGGAAGGTTCAAATTTGAAATGGGTCTAGGGAGGGGTGGGATTTGTGTGGGGAAGTGGTGGATTGTGTTGGGAGGTGGAGGATTTGCTTTGGGACAAAGAGAGGGGAGTAAATGAGGGGCTTGGGGAAGTGGAGGGTCTTAATGGAGGTGGGTGAGGTAGTGGAGGTGGTTGGGGGTTGGAGTAAGTGAGGGGGGGGGAGGAGGAGAGAGGGTGGGGGCGAACTCCCCTTGGGAGAGAGAGAGAGTGAGAGAGAGAGTGAGGGAAAGAGAGTAAGAGAGAGAGATTTAAGAGGTAAAAGGAAGTGGTTTTTTTTCAATATCCAAAAAGTGAGTACAAGTGGAGAGATGGGGCCTATATATAGGCAACCACTCTTTACATGACCAAAATGTCCCTGACAATAGGACAAAAGACCGAGCATAACCTAGACTCAATCCTATGGGCCCATAACTAAGGAAATAAGGCCCAATTAAGCAAAATAAGGGAAATGGACTAGAACCACATGACTCAATAAAGGAAAATACATAAGATAGGACTCAATAAAAGGAAAATACATAAAATGAACCTGGGAAAATGAAGATAACAAGTGGAGACCATGATCAATCCATATCAAGAGTGTGTAGACGACCAAAGCTAGAGGGAGTGTCGTGAGATGCCCTCATCAAATCCCCCGGGGTGGGGAGAACTCGACCCTGTCGAGTATGGGTCTGCCTGACTGTCGTACTGCTCCATCATGTCGGGGTCCAGGCGCATCAAATCCTCCCGACTCACCCATGCATCCTCGGTCGGGGGACGGTTCTTCCACCTAACCAGATAGCGCTGATACACCTTGTGCCTTGTAATGATACTCTGCTCATCCAGTATTGCCTCTACCTGCTCTTGTCGGTCCCTCAAGCTAGAAAGTGGAGTCCCTCCGGGGGTGTCTCTCATAAGGGGGGGTAAAGGCTCAAGCTCCTCACTAGGTTCCACCGCGGGGCCTTTGTAGGGTACCAGGTCCGCCACGTTGAAGGTAGGGTGTACCCCATAGCTCTCTGGTAGGTCAAGCTCATAAGCATTGCTGCCAAGTCGTCGTAGAACTCGAAAGGGTCCCGACCCTCGTGCCCTCAACTTGGAGGCAGGCCCGGGAAGGAGCCGCTCCGTCCTCACCATCACCGGGTCTCCCACTTGGAATTCACAGTGGCGCCGGTGAGCATCTGCCCGTCTTTTGTAAGCCTCATTGCTTTTACCTATATGCTTGCGGATGTCATCATGCAACTCTTTGATATGCTGTGCAAAGGACTCAGCTGAGACTGACACCCTAGCATGTGGGGGAAGGGGAATGAGATCCGAGGGCTTTCTAGGCCTAAAACCATGCACTGTCATGAATGATGATCCTATAGGGATGAAGGGAGGGCCTGGACAGCCAAATTCAGCCCTATCAAGTGTTAGATTGGTTTTGACAGACTTAGGAGGACCAGGGCATCCATGAATTGACCTATCATGCTTAGAAACCATGTGGACCTTGATGCACTTAGGTGGACCGGGGCAGCCACAAGTGGCCCTATCATGCATGAGACGGATGAAGAGTGGGGGAAGACCAACTTGTCCAAATGTAAGCCTATCATGCACTGGACCTAGTGTGTGAATGACACAAATGATGTGACTAGCCTGACCACATGATGCAAAAGGTTGTGATACATGGATTCCTATCAAGATGGTCCCATCTGTGAGATTTGGGGGTTTCCACTCATGGGGATCGAAGCGGTTCCAAGGGGTGGACATCTTGGGATGGGTCACTCCCTTATTTCCAAGGTTGATGCCACCCTTGGCATTGACTCTCATAGTGTGGGCGGAATTTCGGAATGGGTGGGTTAGGCCTGACATGGTGGGTGAGGGTAGGAGGGAGTGGGTGGTGGGTGAGGAGTACTTGGAAGCCCATAGGGAGTGGCCAAACAGATCAAGATGGGTTAAGGGGTGGGTGATGTGGAGGTGGGTTTCAATCCAAGTGGTCGCCCTAGGGTCCCTAGCACACATAGGGAAGTGGAAATCATGAACCCAGTGGGACTTATCGTAATGCTCCTTGCAAAGGGGCGAGGGGTAGGGAGAGATGTAGGAGGGCCAGGAGGTGGGTTGGTAATGAGGGGCTAGTGGGAAGGGAACATGTGGATCTAGGAGGACTTGGGTTGAGGGGAATGAGGCTTCTTCCCATCCTGGACCTTGAGCATTCCAAAGCATACACTCCCTAGTGTGGGCTGGGCACTCGTCTCCTAATGGGGTAAGCACCAAAGTGGATTCCTTAGGTTGATTGCCCTCTCCTTGTGGTAGGGGAGTGGTGTAAAACTCATCGGGAATTGAAATCCCTTTCCTTGTGGAAGGAGGGGATTTCCATTGAGTGGGGTCAAAAGGATCATAGAAATTGAAACTCTTATGGAGGGATCCCTCTATGTCCTTGGATAGGTTGGCCCAAGTAGGACGTTCCCCGATGCATGTTGAACCTTCATCGACAAGGGGCAACAACAAGAGTGTGGACTCACTAGGAAGTGTGACCTTGAGGAGAGGAGAGCATTTTTTTGTGGGGCTCATTGGGTCAAGTTCCCTAGGGGTTGGCAGGAAGATTAGAAGCTCACTAGTGCATTGGCCTATAGTGCAAATAGATGTAATGGAGCCAATGGATGAGTAGGCAAAGGCAAGGTACTTGGGCTTAATGGGTTCCATGGCCAACATGCTAGTCAACCCCATTTGATAACTCAAACTCCTAAGTAGGTCTTCAAGGGTTTCCACAAAGCAAAAGGATTGATATGTTGTGTGACGAGAATGACATGGCACTAGTTGAACTTGCTCTATGGGGAGGTTGCATGGGGTTGAAGGGTACAAGATGGGACCTTTCTTGAGCCAGGTAGCTAGGGGCTCCTCTATGGTTAGCTCACCAGTGGGTGGGATGAGTTGCTCATGTTGGGGTTCGGGTTGGTTTTGTGCAATGGAGATTTGAGGCTCATTTTCCACTTTAACTGATCGCTTTTGAATGGTTTGCTTAAACTTGGAGAGGGCTTGGTTATAAGAATTTGGGAAGTGGAACCTTTTCTTGTCTCCCGGGGATTGCAAGTGACACCCTTTTCCTTCGGGGTCTATGATTGCTTGTTGTTCTTCCATCCATTCTTTTCCCAAAATAATATGTGACCCAAGGGGCCGAATTTTGCACCATGCTCCACTACCCCACGTAATGGATTTGGAGGGAATGCGGCTTACACAAGGTACGTAGAACTCTACGAAAACCCATTCCCCATGGATGACAATTTTCCCTTCTTGTGACAAGGAGTTCACAAGAGTTTGGGAGACATAATTTCCCGATTGGTACTCATCAAGGAACACAGTGGTGATTTTGTTGTGGGGTAGGACTACTTTGAAGCTAAAGGACATGGTGAACCGGTCACCGTGGGAATTGGGATTCATGGTGTTATTGGAAGAAGATGAATTGCCTTGATAATGAGTTCCACTACGAGTGGTCATGCAAAGTTGGGTGGGCTATGCAAGGGTGTGCGAATGCACCTAAGAAAAACTTAGTGTGACCCAAGACTAGACTTGTAAGGACAAGCCTATGACCGCTCTGATACCACTTGATGTGGCACAGCCCAAAGACCACTAAATATGATGAGATGACCCTAGGACTTAGACCCGCAAGCATACAAGCGCTCAATGATTCTCACGATGACGATTTTTGCTCACCCGATTCACACGTTCACCCGGTGGGTCCGGGAGATAATGATGAAGGTCCGGGGCGGGACCCAATTGTTCTAATGGACTTACAATGCTAGGGCTGACCCCAAATGAGTCTAGGATACCCAACTTTGTGGGCGGCTGGCCCGCAGGGCGGGGGCTTGGTGGCACTCACTCACGGTCCGCGGTGGACACTAACAAACTAGCATGCAAGTTCGAGCCCTCTTCTCACCGCCGACGAGCAATCAAAGCAATACTAAACTAGCAGGAATAAGGCTACTAAGGATAGTATCAGAAGCTCACCTGATCGGTGTGAAGACACCGATCCCGATCGGAGACGAGGGCGCGCCGGGAGGCGAGGGTATGCACCCGATCGCCGCGGCGATGTAGCTTGACCTGAAATTGCAAACGGTACAGCACTACTCCTCACGCAGGAGGGGTGATCTTGGGGTGGGGGTTATGCTTAATACATTCAAAACTACCTCCACGCAGGGAGGGGCCTTCAGCCGGCCAAGCGGGGTGGGGAGAGATGCAAAGGAAACCGAGTTTCCGAGCTTCGCCGATTCTGTCTAGCTTCTGTAATTCTGGACAGGGAGTCGATGTTGATGCAGCCAATAAATCCACCGAGCTCAGAATCTGATGAGACTTGCGCCAAAAGATTGCTAACCGGAGAGGGGTGCGGCTTGAATTTTTGGATGACGTTCTGATCTGGGGGCTGACTGCTCCGGCGACTGGAAGATGGATGCAGCTCTGGTCTCTGGCCGAGCTCAGTCTGAAACAACAGGTTGCAGAAGCGGCCACGGTCGCTCCTGAGCTCCAAATCTGGCACCGCTGGACTCGTTGGAATCGTATACGAGTCTACTTTGCAGCAAAACAAACGGGGAAGTCTTCTGATGTCGGAGATGAGCTGGATGTCCAGAGAAGTGGACGGTGGTCGGGACAGACTGTGAGGAGGCAGACCGGCGTGGTTGTGGTAGAAAATTGGTATCTCTGGTTGTCGGATGCCGAACGGGATTCTGCCTTCTGTTCCTGGACGCTGACAGGGGGAGGAAGAACTTTGTAGAAGACCCTGAAGGCTGGTTCCTTCAAGGTTCGTCGTGGGAGAGTCTTCTCTGCCGCTCTGGCTTCTGGTCTGAGAAGTTCTGCACAGTCGGAGAAGAATGGTGGTTGCGGACAGCACCGAGCTCGGATGCCGACGAAACCGCCTCGCCTTGAAAGCTGACTTGCAGACGAATCTAGAAATGTAGGCCTCGCCTCCTGAGTCGTTGAGGGATGACCGTGGCCTCCTCTGCAAGTGCTGTAATCCTGCTTCCTGAAACAGGGCGGGAATGAAGGGAAGATGAAGTGGTGGGGAAGGGAATGGCCAAGAGAGAAAGTGGTGGAAGGTGGTTCTACTGGCTATGGGAGGAAGATGAGTGGTGTTTGAGGGGTATTGGAGGCTATGGAGATGGAGGTGGGGGGGGGGGGCGAAGTGGGGCTGAAGAGAATATGGTCTGCTAGTGAAGGTGGTGGAGGATGAGGGTGCACAAGAGAGAGGGGTGAGAGGGAGATGGTGGGGGCGAACTTGGTTCAAGGGAGGGGGTTGAGGGGCGGTCAAGGCAAGGGAGGGAAGGTTCAAATTTGAAATGGGTCTAGGGAGGGGTGGGATTTGTGTGGGGAAGTGGTGGATTGTGTTGGGAGGTGGAGGATTTGCTTTGGGACAAAGAGAGGGGAGTAAATGAGGGGCTTGGGGAAGTGGAGGGTCTTAATGGAGGTGGGTGAGGTAGTGGAGGTGGTTGGGGGTTGGAGTAAGTGAGGGGGGGGGAGGAGGAGAGAGGGTGGGGGCGAACTCCCCTTGGGAGAGAGAGAGAGTGAGAGAGAGAGTGAGGGAAAGAGAGTAAGAGAGAGAGATTTAAGAGGTAAAAGGAAGTGGTTTTTTTTCAATATCCAAAAGTGAGTACAAGTGGAGAGATGGGGCCTATATATAGGCAACCACTCTTTACATGACCAAAATGTCCCTGACAATAGGACAAAAGACCGAGCATAACCTAGACTCAATCCTATGGGCCCATAACTAAGGAAATAAGGCCCAATTAAGCAAAATAAGGGAAATGGACTAGAACCACATGACTCAATAAAGGAAAATACATAAGATAGGACTCAATAAAAGGAAAATACATAAAATGAACCTGGGAAAATGAAGATAACAAGTGGAGACCATGATCAATCCATATCAAGAGTGTGTAGACGACCAAAGCTAGAGGGAGTGTCGTGAGATGCCCTCATCAGATTGATTGGTGTGATCACCCAAAGTTAATTACATTGGCTATGAATTCATGTCTGAGTGTTTTATTTTAACTGAAAGGTAATATTTGTAAGGTGAGGAACGGGGGAGTCCGTTCATCCCTTCATCGTGGAAGGGACAGGACGTGCCACCTCGACCACCAGGCAAACGATTTTCCATGAAGAAGTGCAGAAAGAAAAAGAACATAACATGGGGGGATATAAGGGACGAGCAAGATCTAGGAGAGGGGGAACATCCTGTCAAAGATGACTACATGACCAATATAACACAATGGCAAAGCCCAAAAAATCAAAAGAAGAACACAACGAACAGTCAAACACGTGGCCAAAACAAAGAACCACAGACAACAGGAGATGACGGATGTCCAAAGCACCGAGGACGAAGTCTTGGTTGAACTTGAAACGCTGGGCCAGATGAGCTCAAATTTTCGGGAACGGCGGGTGGCCCTCAGGAGTCCTGGGCCTCCTGGCAACAACGGCGAACTCCAGCGGTTGGCACGACAAACGGACCTCTTCCATGGAGAAAAAAACTGCAGGCGCTCCAGAGTCGGTGCGAGCTGGGAAGTGGACGGTGATGGGGAGAACCGGAGGAAACAACCGAATGAAGCAGCACTTGGCCAAACGATGGCCCAGTTGCAAGAGAATGAGGGGTAGGCAAGGCTCCGACTATGGCCTTGCGGCCCAAGCTGGACGAGGCATGGCCAGAGTAGAGACGGCAGCGGCATAGGATGGAAGTCGAGTCCTACTAGCAGCATGCGGCGACGCAAGCCCCGACAGGGCTGTACCACCAGCCAACGCCGGCGATGGGGCGGAGGAAACACCATCGCCAGCGGTGGGATGCGAAAACAGGGGACCGTAAGGGACGGCTGTCCCATCAAGGCTAGGTGAGGGCTCGAATGGAGGCGTAGGGGTGCCACCAGCAGAACGAACTAGGCCTCCGGCCACTGGAGGAGCAGAAGAACCGAAAGGCGCTGGGCATGCAGGCAGCAGTGACGGGCCAGCTGCAGTAGCCGGGCTAGAGCTGGGGCCAAGAGGAGGGGGGTGGTGACCAAGAGCTCGGTCGAGCAACTAGCGGGCCCCAGCGGTGACATGGGGAGCTGCCATCAGAGCAGCGGCGGCAGGGGGCCGTGGCCGGACGATCACCAGCACCGGAGAGGACG
Organism: Amorphophallus konjac; assembly: GCA_022559845.1. Classification (NCBI taxonomy): domain Eukaryota; kingdom Viridiplantae; phylum Streptophyta; class Magnoliopsida; order Alismatales; family Araceae; genus Amorphophallus; species Amorphophallus konjac. Next base: position 69,223 of record JAHNEJ010002289.1, on the reverse strand, counting down.
CTAGCGCAGCATCAGATGCAGCCGACGTCCCATCGCGGGCAGGGGGGCCCGAGGAGAGAGACGGTAGTGGCGGAGCTTCACGAGCAGCGAGAGAAGGAGCGACGCCGGTGAGCAGGGGGGGCAACACCAACAGAGGGCGGGGGAACCGCCGTGCGAGAGGTTGAGGGCAGAGGAGAAGCCAAGGCCTGGGAAGAAGACGAGGGATCCCACCACAGGGGATCGTTCCCTATCGCTGTCCCATCGAGACATTGCGGAAGGGACATAACGTGCCATCCCCGCCACCAGGCAAAATAAAAGTCTCACCAAATAGATTGGTTAGCGTAAACCTTGGACAGGAAGAACTGTTCTTGACATGAGGATGTTCATATGCATCAAATGAGTCTTTGCCCACGTTTGAAATTCTAATCGATTCATGACCTCTTTTCGAAAATATCTTTTTCACACTTTTTCGTCACCCTTTTAAAAATATATATATTTTCATTTGTCTAAAAATCTTGTCTGTTTTTTTATAATTTAAAATCTAACACAATTAGTGTAGAATTCATTACGAGTATCTGACATCTTGAGTTCAAGACTTAATAGGGTTACTAATTGACGTGTTATTTTTCTTTACGACCAACAAATCAGACGTGTATAATTATGAATTGTGAACTGTACACCGTATGATTTTTCACCTCACTCTATATCCGAATTCAAATACGCAACTTTTTAACTATGTAAAAAGACAGTGAAACCACTCAATCACGAGACTGTTCTCTCCAAAACCTCGTCTTGCATAAGAAGAGTTTAACCGTGTGACTCATATGAGGTGCTTTCCGCAATTCACATGTCATGTAGTGTTCTCTATTCTGCTTTGAACAATACTTGTATGTTATGGTATACAATTTGTATCTAATCACATTACAAATTCACTGACGATTGGTCTCATGTGAGATGGAGACTTTGGTAGACAAAAACCTGATTCATGTCCATACTTTTTTTTTTGAAATTTCTTTATGAGGGGCTTTCGAATCTCTCAGAGCCCATTAAAAACGTTATGCACCGAGAATATGAAACACACCTGAGTGTGCAGTAAATTAAACTCTTTAAAATTTTCAACAATATGACGAACTGTACTAATGGGTTGCTTAGGCCCCAATAAATTTTTTTTTTCAATTTTTTTCAATACTTGAGCTGCAGCATCCCATGACAAGTGAAACTCTATGGCTAAACCATAACCATGCTTAGGAAGGAACTTAAAACATGCTCCTTCAAGAACATCACGTACAGTTGCTTGCGGGTTCATGCCAATCCGCTGCAAGTTGTCACAATTGCGCTTCATGAGATCTTGATTCCCTGAAATTGCTCTTATATGTTCATGACATATATAAATCCTGGGATATATAAGCTGTTGATATTTCTATTGCAATACGTACGACAGGCATTTCATGGGGCAGTACTTAACGCAATACATCGCATGCATGGTGCTTCATGTTTAGGAAAATATTCACTTCGATGGCCCTTGATCAAGGGTGATATAGCCGGCAATGATGTTGCTGGCCTTGATATATATATATATATATATATATGTCGATGTCCACTATAACCCAAACAACCCAAATGCACTGCCAATAATATCAATATATCACTAAAATCTTTGCAAGGAGACAGCAGTTACGGGGATTAGAGAACGCATAGCTGCCGATGATATCAATCACGGAAGCTGTTGCGCGCAGTGAGATGTTCGACACAGTTTGATTAGTAAAAGTACCAACATAATTTAAAGGGCTTTTTTAATTTTCGGCCGCTATAAACTTATGATATTAGAAATATGTCCCTCAGAATATGTCATCTAATTTTAGTGAATATTATTTCTTCCCCACACTCCCATTAATTTTCTGTTCCCCAAATTGCCCCCCCCCTCTCTCTCTCTATGAGCCGAAAGAGGAGGGGCTGCTAGCGATGATGACCTCGACCACACCTCTCTCTCTGGAGCGGGATGGGAGGGGGTGCCGGCGCCAGTGACCCCATCCACATGTACCTCTCTCTCCCTCTCTCTTTCTCTCTCTGGGCCGAAAACTTCGTCGATGACCCCAACAACACCTCTTTCTCTCTGGACCGAGATTGGAGAGGGTGTTGGCACCAGTGACCCATCTCCATGTGCCTCTCTCTCCCTCTCTCTGTCTCTCTCTGGGACGAAAGAGGAGGAGTTGCCGATGCCGACGACCCCAACCACATCTCTCTCTGGACCGGGATGCATGGGAGGGGTGTCGGTGCTGACGACCCCATCCTCCTATGCCTCTCTCTCCCTCTCTCTGGGATGATAGAGGAGTTACTGGCGCCAGTGACCCCGACCACATCTCTCTCTCTCTCTCACACTCACACTCACACACACCACTAGGTGGGGTTGCCAGCATTAGAGGGGGAGACCCCCTCTCACACACACTCTTTCTCTCTCTCTCTCTCTCACACACACACACACAGAGACACACACCCCACTAGGTGGGGTTGCCAGTGTCAGAGAGGGAGATCCCCTTCGACGCCCTATCCTCTCTCTCTCACACACACACACTCTCTCTCACTATGCATCCCACCAATCGACATTGGAGGGGGAGACCCCTCCAATGTCCCCTCCTCTCTCTCTCTCTCTCTCTCTCTCACAAGATTACCCAAGGGTCTTATGGTCTTTTCCTTCTCCAGGTTATGCTAAATCATGGTTGTGCTAAATCATGGTTGGGTTAACATGAACTTTTCTTGACGACATGGGCTCTCTTTTCTGTAAAGAGAAACAATTGGGTGGGTAATGACTAAATTGTGGGATTGAAGTGGCCAATACATCTAATGAAGCATGGTGGGCAAACTCAGATAACGTTGCGAAAGTTAATGGGCCAGTCTTCTGCTAGTGGAATTACTTGGATAAAAAATGGACGCGGCTGAATTAAATTAAGATCTAACAAGAAGCCCGACTTTGTGATCCCACTTGCTCATACTGTGGAACGTAATAAACACTCGTTTCGATTGAAAGGTACGAGGATTCGTGGGTTGTTGGCCTGCCTTCTTCATCAAAGCCTTCACCCATTAGGAGTTGTTTGATGTGTTGTAAAATATTATAAAATAACTTTTTTCTATATATTTGGGATGCTATAATTAATTATTTTACGGTATTTTCCTTATATGTTTAAGAGAATGTCCCACTAATTTTAGAGTGTCAAACTTGTCAATTCCTCTCTTAATTATAATGTCATGTTGTTCATTCTAACAACCAACAATGTTTTTGACATTGTAGGACTAAATGGAGGGAATTGAATGAGCGAATAGATTTTGATAGCATATTACCGAATCGAACCACCCATTTAGAACACGAGTTAGTAAATGATGAGCCTCGTTAACTAATGTAGATATGAAGTGACTTATAAATATATGGTGCAAACTTTTTTTTTGGGTAAGTACGAAAATGTATTAATTTGTGCAAAAATATATAGAAAGCGTTACTGTCTACATAGATCATTAGCAAATCTCTGACTAGATCATTATCAAGTAGAACATTAATTGCTCTATATTGAGTGCCCTTTCAAGAATGCTGACTGATTATGACTAATAAGCTTCGGAAGCACAATTTGCAATATGTTCGCTAGCACCTCAGAGACCATTTTATATATATAGAAAATTACATAGAGAGATTGGTCTATAATGAATTTACCCCTGTGGTTTTGATGATGTCAAAGTCATATGTGTTGATGCTGTATTTATGTGATTTTGATGAAGTCATGATATTAATGTTACAGTTATGTGATTTTGATGATGTCATGATATTTGTATGGTTTAATGATGCCAAACACTGTTGAAGTTGTAATGTTCCATTATAGTTTTGATGTGCATAATGTCATTTGTGTTGAATAGCCTAAAACAACATGTCAACATAAGTCAACGCATGTCAATGTTACTGTTCATGATGTGACAACTTGAATCATCTATTGCATTGAAAGGTCGGTGCATATACCGTCTCCTTGTCAGGTAAGATCGAAGCACGTGCATTCATGTCAGAGCATATTAATGATCTAGAGAATCTGCCCCTTTAATCTTCAGAATCAATGAACTGAAAGTGCAATTAAATTGCTTCAACAATCTATTAGAGGAGAAAAATACTTGGTAGCTGTTATTACCTCACCTCCTATAATCGATCCCATGTTGCTTGATAGAATTTTGCCGGAAATCTATCAGGTCTGAGACTCTTACTTTTGAGAGACTGGAATACCACTGATTTGATTTCATCACTAGCGACTGGGAGAGAGAGCTTATGAATATCTTCTTAGGAGAGGCCATGTTTTGGACTGATTTCATGATAAGCATGCCCTTGATGGTCCTAATTGAGCAGGTTGCAATAATAATCCATCGTGTGTTGCTGCACCATATATCCATATCTTCTGTATAAGTGCCATCTTGGATCTTGCTGAAGAACCTCTTCGTCCAAAGATGAAGAGGTACGTCATGCAAAGAAACCCAGAGTGAGATCCTTCGCAAGCTGCCCAGTTCAATGCGCATGCCTGAGCTCCAGTACCGACGGAGGATAATGGGATGGCCTTGCACCGTCCAGAACCCTTCTAGGCCTTGCTGGAGATCCTCCGTGTAGTAGAACTTGCATAAGATAAGAAGCCGTGATCCAGCATGTGAAGGTCGAAACCATTGGGGGGTTCCACTGATTCTTGATGAAAGTCGATAATGGGATGTAGGTGGTTTTTAGGCCAACCACGTATCCCACTACCACTTGAGACCAAATGCCATCTAGCTAGCTCTGGAGAGTCTTCTTCATCGCACACCGCCATGACCTCATTGCCATTCTCTTCTGGTGCACCGAAATCGAGCTTGAGATCTGGTGTGGAGTCCGGGGTTTTGAACAGGTTCGCCCAGCTCTGTAGATAAACAGACACCCGCGCAGGTGGGCCGAGAACGAGATCTGGATCGGCCCCATGCTCCTTTGCTTCTCCTTCCTGTCCGAGGTAGCAGCTGGGAGCCTCGAATCTTTCACAAGAGGGATAGATGGAAGTGCCGAGGAGGAAGCCGGAGCAGCTTGGGAGGGGACATGGCCTGTTAGAGGTGTTGAATCCATAAAACAGCGGTGTTGAGATACAAGGGCCCAGGGTCATAAGCACATGAACCACAACTCATTTAATCAATACGGGACTATTACCCATGGACTATGCCCAAATATTCCTAACACTCCCCCTCACGGCCAAGATGGGCCGTAGATATTAATCGGGTGGAGGTGACAAGAGGAGTTGGGTCATTTGGCCTGCTCTGATACCATGTTGAATCCACAAAACCTTGGTGTTGAGATACAAGGGTCCAGGGTCATAAGCACATGAACCACAACTCATTTAATAAATACGGGACTATTGCCTAGGGGACTATGCCCAAATATTCCAACAAGAGGTGCATCGACCCTCGTGCTATCAGAGAGTAGTGAAGACCTACCAGAGATGACAGGCGAACCTGCCTTGTTGCCAGAGCCACAGTCTCTTCTGTGTACCATTTGATAAAAATTGACTACATGAATCATATATATAAATATATATATATATATTTAGTGTAACCAAACTAAAGTTATGTTTGATATCGGGATAAGTTGAAGTGGGAATAGGTGTAATTCATTCCGAGTTAATTTATTTCTATTCTTATTCTATTATGCGTTTGGTATGCGAGAGGATAAATATGTTAGTATTCCTATTATTCGTTTGGTAAAAAATAGGGATATGAACGAGAATAAGTGATAAAAATAGACTATTTTACCCTTCTAATCCTGGGTTAAAAGATAATATTATTCTTCATTTGGTTGGAATTAAGATGACTTAATTTTTTTCAAATCTTCAAGTTATATTTACTTAATAAAAACAATTATGATTATGATTAATGATAAACTTAATTAATTATATTTGGTGATCTTGATTTCTAATAATAAAAATATTATCAAATTAATTTTTTTATTAGTTATGATTATCATCCTTAAAATTAGTATTTAAGGTATTTTTAAGTTTCTAATAATAATTAATGACAATGATATTATTATTTTAAAATATTAATAAATTAATTTTTTGATTAGTTATGACTAACATAAATAAAATTAGTATTTAAGGTATTTTTCAGTTTCTAATAATAATTAATGACAATGATATTATTATTTTAAAATTATTATCTTTTGATTGATGATTAATTAACAATATTATAGGATTTGTTAAAGTGTTTATCAATTCTACTCTTGATTATTAGTATTGATAAATTAATAATTTTATCAAATCATCATCAATAGTAATAATATTTTTAATAACAATTAATAATAATGACATATTAATATTGATATATTATGATATATTAATATTAATAATGATATATTAATAATGATATATTAATAATAATATATTAATAATAATATAGTATGATATATTAATAAAAATGATATATTAATAATGATATATTATTAATTTAATAATATTTTAATAATAATTATTAATAATGATATATTAATATTGAGATATTATGATATATTAATAACGATAATATTAATAATGATATATTATTATTTTAATAATATTTTTAATAATAATGAATAATACTGATATATTAATATTGAGATATTATGATATATTAATAATAATAATGATATATTAATAATAATAATGATATATTAATAGTAATATATTATGATATATTAATTAAGATATTTTAATAGAAATGATATATTAATAATGATATATTATTATTTTAATAATATTTATAATAATAATGATATATTAATAATGAGATATTATGATATATTAATAATGATATATTAATATTAATAATGATATATTAATAATAATATATTATGATATATTAATTATGATATATTAATAATAATATATTATGATATATTAATTATGATATATTAATAATAATGATATATTATTATTTTAATAATATTTTAATAATAATTAATAATAGTGATATAATATTAATAATGATATATTAATAATAATATATTATGATATATTAATAATAATGATATATTACTAATAATATATTATTATTTTAATAATATTTTTAAATAATCATCAATAATAATAAGATTTTTATAATAATTATTACTAATTATATTATTTTTATGTGAGATGTAGAGGGAGGGAGGAGAGAGAGAGGGCGGTGATAAGAGAGAGAGAGAGAGAATAGGGTTAGAGACGATGGATAACTCATTCCACGTTTTGTATGAACGAGTTATCCCCGTATTCACTCTGTATTTGGGGTTATCTTCATCCTACTTAATCTCGTATATTCTAGTCAATTTTTACATACCAAACGAAGGATGAAGTTGAAACGAAGATATCCCCGCTTATCCCCGCGATATCCCGATACCAAACATATCCTAAGTGACTTCTGCCAACAAATTAGAAACCGAAAGAATCATGCGAATGTCCTCATGTTTTAACCTCCATCTCAAAATAATTAAAAAGTGTTTCGACGCTTGAACATATTTCTAAACAGAAGTTGTTACCAAACATGCTCCTATACTATAATGCCTTTTTACATTTTTTTGTAGTTTAAAATATAGTACAGTCTGCGACTCAATCTGGGCAACTCAAGTAAGTCTTGAGTCTAAGGATCTCTGACATACTTTAAGTGATGATAAATGATATTAGATTTGTTTAAAATTTTGAATCAGCGAAAAATTCGGATGAGAGAGATTATAGACATAAATCTCAGGTGTACCCATAAATCCCCAGAATCTAGTGTAAAAGTGTTTCCTCATATTTTTAATGATTAGGAATCCTCCACGTGTGCATATGGATACCCACGAGGAGATTATAATGACACTCGTAAAATGAGGTGAATTTTCAAACGAGTCCTTAGACTCAGTAGGGTAACTCATAATTTGATGATAAACACTCGGTAGGGTAACTCATAAGTTGATGATAAACTTATATTCTGATATATGTTTCGATCAGTAACAGTTCGTGTTCTGAGTGATATAGAAAGATATTTTGCGCCTTTCCCAGTGGTCTTAGTTTTATATGTTCTATACATGTATAGGGTTCATGTTTGCCCAGGGAAGTGGACGGATCCATTCATGGTGGCTGGCCTCGATCACCCTTACTTTTAGCCGACGGAAGATCGAAACAAAAGTAGAATAATGGTGATGTAACGTGTAGTGGGTATGCAGCCAAGATAGTATAGTTGTTATTTGTCCACTGCAATAGCCGAAGAAAATCTCTCTCTCTCTCTCTCTCTGCTAACCGAGCACGGTTAGCGGAGACTGTGTGAGGGGGGAGGCGGGGCTCATCGGGAGATTCTCTCTCCACGGTTGCGCTATCCGCCCGACTAACCCGTTGTCAAAGTTGTCCATAGAGATTAATCGAGATCAATTAACGCAAACGATCTTAAGTGGTCGCTTGTGTTATCCCTCCCCGATAAATTGACCGTACAAAATTGACTACACCTTGGAGTATGCACTCAGACGAGGAAGATTCTAAACGCTAAGCACCGCTTTGGAAAGAGGTTATCTTTTTGGGGGTTAAATAAATCTGATTAACTTAATCTTGAATTAACTCGATTTTAATTTGATAGAAAGATAATTAACTTGGAAATAAAGAAGTGGACTAACCTACTTTTATTCCAGTGTGATTTGATAGCAATTGGATTAACTCTATAATTATGACAACTAAAATATCGTAATTACCCTTTGTTTATGATTATTTTAATCAATCTCTCCATTCTCTCTCTCCCTCCCTCTCTCTCACGTGACTCTTCTCTCCCTCCCATCTCTCGTATCACTCTCTCTCACATTATTTAATGTTAAATAATTTATACACAGTTATGTTTTAATTATTATTAAAGTATATATTATTCTAAAAAATTAAATTGAAAATATTTTAGTTTACAAAATATATTGTAAATATGTAGACGATAAAATATATAAATTAGTTTACAATGAAATTATGGCAGATGCAGTGTAAATAGCGACCAAATAAATTATTCATAATGCTTTTAACATACGATTTAAGTGTACATTTTTTGAAAAAATAACATGATTCATTTGTTGAAAAAAATAACATACGATTTAAGTGTACATTTGTTGAAAAAATAACATTTGTCGAACTTTCTATAATTTTTTAATTTTAATAATAATATCATTCATTAATTACATTTTAAGCTTAATATTCACCTTAAATTTATCTCATCTGTCTTGTATAATAAGTACGTTCACAATATATTTATCTCATCTCTCTCGTTTCTCTCGTTCATTTCTTCTCTCTATAGCTCTGACATGTCTCTATCTCTCTCTCATCTCGGTTTGAAAATTTAACATTTGTCAGTCCTTATGTTAATAACATTATTGCTATATGTTATTACACTTTAAAAAAAATGAATATCTTTCTATGAGTTGACTCAAATATAGTGAATGAGGACATTGAAAAAATTGATATTTGTTTGTGAAAGACATAACTCATGTGTATACATTTAACCTCACACCAAAAAAATTTAATGTCATTTCATTAATAAAAATATCTTTCCCTGCACATTGACAGAAACCTAATTTATACAAATGTCCATACCTGTATTGATTGTGAACAACTAAGCTTTACTGTACTACTATCACCAAACAATTCAAACAAAAAACATCACATTTTGTGCAAACTGCTGTACACACTTCTTTATTAAAATGAATAACAGTACATAATTTATGTTTCGTACGGTAGAACTCGACAATTTTACATGCTCGTAAATTACACACATATGGGTTGTGTGCCCCCCCTTCTATCCACTAACCAAACAAATGTTACATCTAAAAGAGATTGACAAAATTACATGCTCTACTTCCACTGAAGGGTAACTAGAAGAGAGAACAACTCGGCTGATGAGACACCGTTAAATTAACACAAGAATGAATACTTGTAAGTGGGTAGCGTCCCCCTATTGGCAACGCAGCTACAAGCCTACCATAGTTTGTTTTCTAAGCATGTTTGTATTGTTCCTTCCTTGGGGAATCATGATTCATGAACCGCATGGTTCCGGTAAACATGCAACCTATTGTCAAATACTCACACCGAATAAAAATTAAGTTACTAACCATTATAAAACAAACAAGTAAAGAAGCTCAGCGTAAATTTACTGATCTTCCCTAGTATGATTAGGCTCTTATTCGCTGACAAAAAAATAAATTTATATGTAAAATAAACCACTAGAAACCACTTTACATTTCAAAGAGAGGCTAACATGTAAAAGGCAAGAATTTAATTATAGCTGTGTACATAAAACTCAAGACAATAGAACCATTACAAGTATTAGTAACATAGCGAAAATCAAACAACAATGCATGTGTATGGGAGGTGGTATTGGAACAATGTTCATCAATGCAGCATCCGTTCTACCAAGATTGTGAGACTTCAGTTGAAACTGCAAAACAGAAACTACTTTCTTATTCTCAGTGATCTACCAAGATAGTTAGGATTCTTCTAACAGGTCATCTAAACAACAGAAATGCAGATAGTCCACTCCCAGTTCCGAGCCAGCCATAACTGTCCAGCGGGCAACAGAAAACATCCATTCAATTGCTAGAGATGCCTCCCCAGAAATTTCACATAGTGCGAACTGGTGTTTGCCCAGGATTTCACATAGTGGCAACCGTTATGATACCTGCTTTGGCGTTGGTGTACACGGTATGGTACGACTGCCATAGCCAATCTCCATCCGAGGACGTACGACCACCATGAAGAGAGCAAATGGGATGTGGAAGAATCATGCATCTCCAGTGAGCAGATTTCCAGACTTATGGCATAGAATATGTGCTAAAAAAATGACAACAAGGAGAATTTATAAATAATGCAGTTCACTAGAAATAACCTATGTTAAAAAAAGACCCATTTAAGAAAGCAAATGCAATTCACCTGCCATATATATAACCCGCATAATTTGCCATACTTTAAAAACAAAAAGATGTTGGCAAAGATTGAGTACATAACCTACTTACTTTGCCATAAAAAAGATGTAGGAGAAATTCCATCTATTCGAACCTTAGATATGTAGATGGAGGGCCATATATATAATCTACCTTAAAAGAATGTTGAAAGTAAAATTACATAAAGATGATCCAAGTTTTTGAGAGCATCCAAATCATAAAATCAAAACTTTCCCTGTCTAAGGCCTAGTCAAAAAAAGACACAATACACACTATACTACTATAAACAATATCTTCAGACTTCACCTTTATGAAGGTGGCTCCCTGAACAATGCTAGCCATATATACAAGTCCACCACAAAGCAAATGGCATATCATCTATATTCACATTACAAACAGCAAATGGCATATCATCCCTGGAAGCATTTAGAAGGAAGGGGTTTTGCATTCTAAAATTCTCATGAAATTGAAGAATCATAAGAAATATTATTCCAAAAGTTATAATTACTCATGGGAAATAGTTCACAGTAAAATAGAAACAGATGTTTACTATTTGTAGAAAAAAATAACACATGAAAGTGAAAGCCTACATTTCAAGGGAGTCGACCCCTTTAAGCCACGGAGTCGACCCATTCCACCAAAAACAGTTCAGACCTATATACATCAAGGAAAATAGCCCTCCTATGATTTAATTGGTTTGATCACATACCGTTGGGGTGTCACAAGATGAATTGGGAGCCCCTTTTCACCCGTCAAATTACGAGTTCAAGAGCATTTTTTTCACCACATACAACATATGTATAAAGAAAGACTTGTACAAAGTGTCTTTTCAAAGAACACCTACATCTAAGGAAAATAATCAAAATATTAGTACCATATTCTGAAACTATACGTAGGGAAGTTGAAATGATAATAAGACATGAGTTTACCTGTGTCAAAATTAGTTCCCGATGACCATAGCTAAGGGCAATCCAAGCTCACGTTTAACAAAAATGTTCGATGGTGGGGTGGGCTCAGTATGGGTATTGGGGGTATGTGTAGTCATTTTTCATATTGGGATGTCACAAGTGCTCACACTACCACAACATGAAATCATAAAACCCATTCCTCATTGCCCCAACCCATAGACGGTGCACACATGATGTCACCTCACCCGGAGTAATGACCCAAAGTATATAAGGGACATGGTTGTGATGGAGTTGCATTGCTATGCCGTCTATGACACCCAACCATGCACACACATGGCATGTTGGACATGCACCGGGGGCAACAAACATGGAGCCATACTATGGGTTGTTTTAAAAGAGCACCTGCCAATTGATATTCAAATAAATGACACATATAAAAAAGGCCATACGAAAGATATAGAAAATGTCAATGCATCCTAGGAATCATTGCATGTGAGTACGTGGACAAAATAGGCCTGAATGACAAGCCATGCATGATAAAATAGATCAATTATCAAAGCCAGATTTGTGTAACAATTGTGTCCCTAAGATGCTCCCCTTCTCTAATGTCACGAGAAGCCACAGACATGATGAGATCCACATCTTCGTCACCATCATCTTCAACGTCATGTGGTTCATGTTGAAAGTAGAAGTCGTCCCTTTGCTCGCGTCGTATGAAGTTATGTACGACACAATATAGAACCGCAATTAGTATTTGCGTGCGAAATGGGTACATGTTCCCCTCTTTTAATGTTTGGAACTGCATCTTCACTACCCCAAATGCTCGCTCCACAATATTCCTCAACTGAGCATGGCGATGATTAAACTTGTCCCACAAACTTCGATATGCTCTACCACCATAACCTTGATATTGAGAAATGTGATAACGCTCACCCCGGTAAGGGCAGAAGAAACTGCCGGTATTTGCGTAACCGAGATCGGTCAGATAATATTTACCTGAAGTTACTACATTGCTCAATTACACAATGTGTATCTTAACCCTGGTATGAAATTTACCAAAGTTGAGGTTCAATAATAACTAACCTAGAGGCACCTTGAAACCCCCCTTTTCTATTGCTTAAGTCAACACCTTTAATTTGATCACCAGCTGAGCCTTCTCATTCGACGGTCAGAAATTAAAATTGTAAATCAAAGGATACAACAACCATGACATTCTGAGTTATTTGTTGCTTACAGTTCCGATACCGTACATGTTTCGATCTCAAAACATTGGCAGGGATGTGTGTGCCATCGATTACACCCAATGCATCCTGCAATTATTTTCATGTCCCATAAGAATCTATAAACAGATGAGGTGGTGATGGAAATGTTCGTAAGTTATCTTAAAGTAAGTGTAAAACCTGTCATTATGCCGGATGAACGGATGCACATCTTCTGTTCCTGTGGATAGCTGGAGGTACATTTGCCTAAGTTCAACTATAGCATTGCACACGTGTTTCACATAAAAACTTATTATCTGTGAAGAGTGCTGAAATTATTCACACATAGCACTTGTCGCAACACCGTGACCCATTGCGTATAAGAACATTGCCAATTGCTCACTTGCAGTGACAAATCGCCTGTCTTTAATCAAATTTCTCTCTAAAAGGACATCACACAAACGAATGAACATAGCTTGGTTTAGTCTGAATATGTTGTAACATCGCTTTTCATGACCATTTAATATGTGAAGTACCCACACATGCCCTGTGTAACTAGACATATGCATCGGTCTAGGCACATGCACATCGTAAATTTCTTCATCGATCGCATCTACTAATTCCTCCACTATCGACCCGACCATGTTTTGGCTTCGCAAAATCCCTTCACGCATGAGCTGTCTGAGCAAATTAATTGCATCCATAAAGTCCTGTCATACACACGCACAAGACATGGCAAATATTACGTTTCAAGGGACATTGTCCACTATACTTTAAAAAACATACTAGTACATCGATGTCAACTATCCAAAGCCCGAGAAAAATATAAGATACATCGATTGGCTTTCCCAGGAGTTTCTTGTATTCAAAGTTGGCATACGAAACAAGAAGATAATATAAGTACCTTGTAATGGACATGTAGGATCCTTGTTCGACGTTTAATGAGTGTGGTCAAACAATAAATTACATACCGCAATTGCCTCCGCCCACGCACCCTCTTCAGGCGGCACAAGCATTTTCCTAACGTCATTCCATCCCCAACCTGTCCGTGCGATCAACTGTTCGAGTGTGTGGTATTATTTTTTTAGGTTCTTCCATCTATTTTGCAAATTATTTTTGTCTACCCCCTTTTTCGTTATTTCATTGAAGGCGTCTATGATGTCATTCCACACATGTTGTTTGAATGTGCCTTGGTTACATGTGTTCTTGTGATATTGGTCGATTAACATGTTTAACAACACTTTGTCCTCCCAAGTCGTGAAGTTCGTAACTCGTGGCTTCCCCTTGCTATCCGTCATGAGTCTGTCTACAAGGAAGATAAGGAAGATATCATCTCCTTATAAAGGTTGAAGTAAATATACGAGATCATACTTAGTACATCACATAAAAGGAGGTAAGTCATGCAAAGTTAATGTAGGCACAATATGGATGCCATGCATAATTGTTCACAGGTGGAGATTGTTTCACGTACGAAGAGAATGCACAATCTCCCAATACAAGTCTAATGTCCTCCCCTTAAACCACATGACAAGTGGATTAAACTGTAAAAATAATGTGTATGCAATTAGCGCATGCCAAAACAACTAGAGAAAGGCTCATTCTATTCATTCTTCGATGGTCATTTCACACACCTCATTGTATGCATCCCATAGCATGTCAGGGCCTTGTATCTGCTTGGAAGCCTCATCCCATTTGAAACTCCCATCGTGCATAAGTGCATTGGCTACTACATAAAATGATTTGTAGAAGCCAAGCCTATGCTTCAAATGAGAGGTGGGGAAATTCAATCCAGTTCGGATGTAAAATATTTCTCGCACGACATCTCATGACTCTCCACATTTCAACTCCTCCCCAAGTAATCTTAGTAAGATCAGGTTCATCTCCAATGTCCACAATTGACCTAAACAAACGGTATTGATGCCGATTATGACATAGATTTTCCAAGGCCCTAGTGTGCTCGGGAACTCCAAGGCCTAGTAAATGAGATTATTAATTACCGGTGAGACACATGGTGGCAGGCAATCCACAGAGGTAGATGCTCTCGAGGTCCGAGAATTAAGATGTAATGAGATGACCAGCCTTTTATCACGAAAGGAATATTTGAAGTAGGCAGGTCGAGAATGAAAATAACGTCACTTGCATGCTGAATATATATATAAGTAAATAATTAAAAGTAAAATAAAGAAACATCACTTATTAGAAAACGTATGAGAGTAAAATATACAATTATGTGAAGCGTTGAAGTTCTACTTCTGAAGAATGCCAACTATCATGTTTTTACACAATTTTCTCACTCTTTTTGCAAAAATAACAATTAATTTTCCTGCCGGTAGATGTGGAAGTAGCTTCTACATGTCTCAAAATACAAGTTAGTGGTTTCATAAACATGTGTTGAAATATTTGCTAATGGCATGTTGGTCGTAAGTGTTGGTGGTGAGAAAATTAACCTTTACATGCAAATGAGTGATTGATCATATATTAACGAGACACATAGATAAGAGACATGGATATTATATAAGTTTACAACAAGTTATGTGAGATGACTCACCTAGCATATGAACCATACGAGTGGCCGGAAAAATCACAGCAAACAATAGCAAGTTAGATGCCAACAATTAGACCCGACATGAAAGACATTGAAACAATATAAATGTCACATACATTGAATTCTGTGGGGAACTGGACAAGTCTCAAAATGGAAGACAGATAGCATCAAAAACCTCAGCATGGAATTATATACTAATGACAATTTGAGAAGAAGTGGAAGGTAATAAAATTATATATATATATATATATATATATATATATTGACTAGCTTCATATGACTGTTGGCATATGACTTCTTTATATATATATTGAGTCCCCGTGAAGTCATATGATAATCCCCGTGAAGTCATATAGATAGTCCCCGTGAAGTCATATGAACATGTGACACGGAACTCAATATGCTTCAAACCTTGGTTGTATCTTGCACTTTCCAATTTAAATCTATGTAGATATAATAGCAGTAACAAAATAATTAACGCCCAGATAGCAGTAACAAAAATAATGCCCAGATATAAATCTACGCAGAAAATGTAAGCAGAGTAGGGTAATACAAATATCGAAGAGAAGAAGAAGACACACATATCTCACATTATAGATTCATGATCTTCTTCCGTGACTACACATGAAATTTAGGATTAGCAATATATACTGATTTTTGGGGAGAACAGGGAGAAGAAAAATCTTAGGGTTCACAATGAACGTTGATAGCAACGACAGCAGAGACAGATCCGGCACAGCAGTCTGAGCACCACCGTGTTACAGACAACGAGCAAGGAACGACGACCACCACCGTCACCGAAAATCAACCAGAGATGGTTAATAAGAGAGAATGGAGAGGGATCATCGAGACGAAGCCAAGAGTAAATGAGAAAGAGGCGAGGGCGACTGTGGATTGGGTTTTGAGGAAGAATATTTCACTATTCAGTCACGAGAAAGCAGTTGACTGCAAATCACTGGGCTAGAGGAAGGGATGGCACACAGCCTTGGCCTGCAAGATTCGTTGCTATTTCGCACGTCATAAAGACGACCACCGGAAGGCACCGCTGCGCGCAGAGCCGAGCGAGGACGAAGGGAAATGCTTCCGTCGGGGAACCACGACATAGGGAGTGGTCATAGACCGGACGGCGGAGGAAGGGCGACGAAGGATGGAGGGGAGTGCCACGATAACTGACCTGAGATGAGGGTTCGCCGCCTCCGGAGGAAGGATTTCGAAGGAAGGAAGACGACCTTCGTAGGCCCCAAAACGACAGGCGAGCCGAAGCGACAGGCAACAGGGGCGGGAAAGGAAAGCCCACGCCAGGACAAACGGAACCTACCTCGCGAGGTGGGTTTCGAAACCCTGATTTATCCCGTGATTATCTCACTCCCACTCTGAGTTACCCCTGACTCCCAATCAAAGCACAACAAATGACATTTCCCGGGTTAAACTGTGCCACATTGTAACCTCTTTTCAAAGCGGAGCTGAAGGTGTAGATGGTGGGTCTCGTGGACGTGCACGGTGAGCACCTGCACCCTCCGCGCGCGTAAAGAGATAGGATGAAACTGCATGTTTTGTTACTACGAGAAAATCGTACGTACGTATAAATTCGCGTACATACTCATTATGTGACAATGTGACGTTTAACATTATATACGGCTATCGCATATGTAAGAAAGTCATTATATATATAGATGGGCATATTTTTCTCTTGCCATCCTCTCGTAGAAAAGATTAGAGAGTACTGATCTCTCCACAGTCCGTGCATGGGAATGACTTGGTTGCCGATATTTCCATTGCAGCGGTGGAATACCGGCGGCCCTCCACAGTCCGTCCCCCTTGCCGATATTTCCACGTCACTGTCATCTACACGTGGAATTTTTTGTCCATCTATGCTTTAGATTGATGCCATCAAACCCGGATGCACATTGGTCACATGATAATATCTTTCGATATATATTATTTATAGATTTCATTATCTTAATCGATAAAAATATTAATATTTTAAATGTTAAATTAGAACGTTGGAGATATATCTTAAAATTTAAAGATTTTAAAATTAATAAGAACAAGTCAGATTTATGTATTTTAATTTTAGTAATGAGATAGTAGTACAAGAAGACATGATTCTAATCGATGGACATATATTTCGAAGAGTAATAAATTTCGGTACTTAAGATCTATCATATAAGAGAATGAAGAGATTTATGACGATGTCGCACGTATGATTAAGACATACCGGTTAAAATGAAGAAGTGTACCAGGAGTCCTCTGTGACCGTCGTATGTCTGTAAAACTCGAAGGAATGTTTTATAGAACGACAGTGAGACCTGCTTTATTATATGATATCGAATGTTGGGTAGTACGAAAATAACACATTCATAAAATATGTGTAATAGAGATGTGGATGATGAGATGGATGTGTGACAAAACTAAGAAAAGATAAGATTTAGAATGAGCGCATCCATATAGACTTGTTCATGCATTGATAGTACATGGGAGATCATGGATGATTTTTTTTCCTTCCTTCATCTCTTGTTTTCTAAGGGCCTTTTTGATTGGAGAATAAGTTAAGGGGATATCATAACTCGGGTTAGAGTGTTCTCAAAAATAAATAATATTATTTTGATTATATTCGGATTAACTATTCCACCTTTTTATTAGAATATATTTAATCCATCTTTTTAGCTCTTTAACTCATATTTTTATCGGAATATCTTGTACGTGCAACCAAATCAAACAGGATAAATAAAGATGAAAAACACCGTCTTATTCTCCGATCAAGGAGGGCCTAAGAGGATCGAGTTGGTTGTCTTTTCCTGAGAAATTGAGGCATGACCTGCACATGTGTGGTCGCATCTGCTATAAATGTAGTTGTTCCTGTGTGACGGTTGGTCGAGGGTCACTGCTGGATCTGATTTGTTGTAGCTCTTTGATTTGGGAATGACTTGGTTGCCGATATTTCCATTGCAGCGGTAGTGGAATGCCGGCGGCCCTCCACAGTCCGTCCCCCTTGCCGATATTTCCACGTCACTGTCATCTACACGTGGAATTTTTTTGTCCATCTATGCTTTAGATTGATGCCATCAAACCCGGATGCACATTGGTCAGCCAGTCAACCACCATATGTGTATGAACAGGTTCACCGACCCTCAAAATTTTTCCACACAACGACGGACACCGACGTATACTCAAATTCTGTAGATACTAATTCGGGGCATGGAGCGGGGGGATCCGGGGCATGGAGACGGTGGAGGCGGCGGCGGGGCCTCTGAGGACGTTAGGGTTTTGTTCTCTGAGGGCGTTAGGGGCATGGAGACGGTGGATCCGGGGCATGGAGACGGTGGATCGCTAGCGCCGCTGACGTGGTGGAGGTACGGCTCAAAGAGCTGCGTGCGCTTGTAAGGGTGAGGAGCCATCACGTGGTGGCTCTAGCCAGTAACGTAAACATATGGCGCGGCATGCCTCCAACTGCATGCCCATCTCTCTCTCTCTCTCTCTCTTTTAATTTTTTTAGGAGAGAGAAAAACGGGGACAAACACCTCCCGATGAAAGACACGGCTTTAACCCGTGCCCTCCTGTCACCTGTGCAGGAGGGGGGAGGGGGGTGTCCATCCCGCCACTGACGGGGGACTCTCTCTCTCTCTCTACGTGTGTATGTTACACATCATCAGCTCTCATGCCTTACAGTTACTGTTCTCTCTCTCTCTCTCTCTCTCTCTACGTGTGTATGTTACACATCATCAGCTCTCATGCCTTACTGTTTCTCTCCACTTTTGCTGGTGTGTACGTAGTACACGTATGTAGATGTACGTAGAGGGATGGTCGACGGTGAGTTACATGTAATTATGTATAGTATGGTAGGGATGCTCCAGGGATCACATAAATACGTACAGCAGCAGATTCCAGTGCATCCCCCCCCCCCCCCCCCCCACACACACACACACACACGCACACATATAATTCTATTAGTTCCGTTTGGGTTTTATAATGGGGCCGGGGATCGTGGATGATTAATCAAACGCCACGCCTTCACATGCGAACTGAATCAGGCAATGCACACGCCTCCCCGCGCGCGGGCCTATATAAGCCACCCGCAGCCCTCCTTCCCATCCCAGAGCGTCAGGGGCTTGAAGTGAATACCGCGGCCACTAAAGTGAGAGCTATCAGATCAAGAGCGGCTCCAGAGTCTCACCGAGGGAACCGACTCCGAGTTTCGGTCCTTGGTGGAACATTTGGTGGGGGGGAGCTCCCGCTGGGAACTCCCTCCCCCGACTCTCCTCCTCTCGTAGGAGGCTCTACCAGGCGGGTGCTTCGCGCCCCTCTGAGATTTTGTCAGGTGAGCTTCTTCTGAACTCATCTGGGTTCCGGCAGGTGAGTTCTCTGGGACTCTTATGGAATCATCTTCTTTGTTTCCCCCATTGTTCAACCTCCTCCTGCGATTCATCTCTCATACGTCTTCTGGTGCGGGGTTTTCTTCGAAGACTGCTCCCTCTTTGTTCTCAATCCCTACTGTTAACCTCCTTCGTAGCTCTCTCCCCCCCCTTTCTTTGTCTATCTCTCCCGCCCGGTCGATCCCTGTCGGCGTTGGCCGTTCTCTTGGTGTTCGTCAAAGCATGGGTTTGTTCCTTCTTGGAACTGTTTGTTATGTTCTTGCCCTCGGCTTTGAGGGAACTCAGAGATCCGACACTTATCCCCCTGCATCCCTGTGGATGCTTGCTACCCGAGTGTCTCCCCTGCTCTGCCTTTTGGAAACGTTGTTCGGCAGCTTCGTGCTCCGCGAGGAAGCCCCCTGGAAGACACGACTCTTCATTTTCATCGGCGTTTCCTCGAGCTTCCAGCCGCTTTAGGCAGTTTTCAATCTCTACAGTTGCTGTTGTTTCTCCTTTACTGTGATGGGATGGTTGGCAGTATGGGTCGGGGTAATGTCCATCATGTACGGGTGGGTCTCGCTGTTTTCCTTGTACTCTCATTTTCGTATGGAATGATACGAACGTCTCTATGTCCAAAAAAAAAAAAAGAAGCCCATCGCCCTCCTCCTCCTCCACATTCTCTCGCCAGAGAGAGTTAATTTGGTGGGTTCGGGAAGGAAGAAGGGGGGGTGTAGGGCTTTTCTTTTCGGAGGAAAGTAGGCCATAAGCTTCGTCCTCTTGCTTCAGTCCCGTCTCCTCTCCCTTGCCGTGTGTGAGAGGGGTCCCTTGATCTAGCTTGCGGGGAGACCATAGCCGGCCTGCACCACCCTTGGGCTTTCGCATTTGGTATCCTAGGTTGGTCTCGACATGGGAGATTCAGTGACTCTTGCTCTTGCTCTTATATATCCCTAGCTCATTTCCACATGTAATATGTACTCTTGCATGTCCTCTTCCCTTGCTTTCGCTTCTCGGGGATGATCTGCGAGATTTTCGCTCCGAGAATTTGCTGTTAGTGTTTGCACTATAACATGGTTGTTCTGTGGTAGATTCGAAGTAGGTGGCCTGCATGGTTCTTCCTGATGTGTCCTCAATGTTCTTGAAACTTAATTCCCCAACCTAGCTACCATGTCACTGGCCTAGAAATGATGGAATTAGTGTGGGCACACGACGTACCATCCCTATATAGCAAGTAGTCCTCGAGGATTGCCATCCCATGGAAGGCGATTCCAGGACTCTTTCCAGTTGCTCCATCGACCCACCACACACATGGGATCTTTCAGCCCCGTGTTGTCCTAGTCATGCTTAATTTATTGCATAATTTAAATGTGCAACTCCTGACCCATGGCATCGATCGATCTTCTCCTCTCTTGTTCCTTGAATCCTTTGAAAGGACTAACACTTTAATTTCCCTCGCATACACGGGAACCCATAATTGATGAATGCCAGATATCATAATCTCTCTCTCTCTCTCTCTCTCTCTCTCTCTCTCTATATATATATATATATATATATATATATATGCCACCGCGCGCCTTACAAGTTCCAATGCTTTCAATTGCCAGGCACTGATCCCTCCCTCTTTCATTCTGTGCAGGTAACGTCATCTCATTTATGGTGTATCTCGCTCCAGTGTGCCCCTTTTCATTTACGTGACTGATTGATGTTGGGAGTGCTGGTTAAAACCTCGGGCCGACATTCCTACATACATGCAAGAAAGAAATCTACGGAAGGCTTCCAGGCGGTGCCGTATATGTGATCGCACTGTTCAGCGCCATGTCGATGATCTACTACGCACTGATTAAGATCTCGTCACCATTAATAACGGGATCGACTGTTTTACATAGAGACTGTGTATATCGTCGACAAGATTACGATGTACATAGTCTCTATGAAACAGTCGATCCCATTATTAACGGTGACGAGGAGGAAGGAGTTGGTACTTTTAATCAGTGCGTAGTAGATCATCAACATGGCGCGCGCTGAACACAGTGCGATCACATACGTACAGCACCGCCTGAAAGCCTTCTGTAGATTTCTTCTTGCATATCCGTAGGAATGTCGGCCTGAGGTTTTAACCGGCACTTCCAACATCAATCAGTCACGTAAATGAAAAGGGATACATGCAGCTGTTGAGGGGCGATTTGGGCATTCCATGCCATCAATATCACCGACAGCCATTTGCCTTGGGGCGTGCTTAGCATAGAGGATCGATGACACCGAGAGCCGACGGCCACATGCGACTCCATGTGTCGTCATCATAGCAATAAATTTATTTTTCGTTTGTTCGAGGCTAGTTAGCTGGATCCAACAAAAGATAAAGAGTGCTTGCTTTCAGAAAAGAATTCTCTTACCTGACGATCTATTTTATAAAGTTGCATGAAGTATTCGATATATTGGGACAACTTTGTTACAAAATATTCGATCAAGATAACTTGGATCGAAGATGTCCCGCTTCCAATTTGAGTAATGCAAAGATGTACCTTACTGATCATGCAATTTTCGTACGCTTTGAGAGTCCCATTTCTTATCCTATATATGTGCTTGGCATTTAAGGTTACCACATATAATTTTATATGTGTAATGCTTTCGTTGGACGAAATTTGGATCCTTCTTAAGGGCCAATAATTAATTGTTGTGCCATAAAATGAAGTAAGACATCATGGGTATATTGGATGAGCCCAAGAACGATGTAAAATATCGTGTTTAATATTTCCATATTTGTTTTGGTATCAATATTTAATTGCTTTCAAAATATGAACTTGCCACGTATCCCATTTATTTGAATTTATAATCTTAATTAATCACCAGACGATGCTAGCTACATTGTACATCACGCGGAACCATAGCTTGTGGCCTCTCAATCCTCAGCCTGGTGGATTCCCCTTGGCTCCACCATTCATCTAACGGTCCCCATAATTCTGAATATCAAGTAATATATGTTACTGTCAGAGATAAGCGTGCATGGGCTGGGGGAGACTTAATTATCCCCTTCCTTTTGCTTTGAACACGTGGTCACGCTTCAGGAACCCCTCAAAAATATCTGGAACTCTGGCTTTGAACACGTGCTCAAAAGTCGAACATGCATGCGTGTACCTCCAAATTAACGGCCATCAGCCTCGTCAACTGCACCGCCGTCGATCGTCCCCTTTTTATTCTACCTGTCAAAGGTGTGATAATCGGTGCCGCAAGTAAACAACTCGATATAATGAGATATATGTATAATTTAAGTCACTTTTATTTTCATGATGATAAAATATTTTTAAATTATAAGATATTATTATAATTTTTTAAATTATCAACTCGATATATTCTTTATTTTCATAAAAGATATATAAAAAATGAGAATACCGTAGAGATTAAAATCCAAAAGAGTTAATTTATTTTATTATTTAAATTTTACATGATTCATATTATCTTTGAAAATATTATAATATTATATATTTATATATTATAAATTACATCATATGTTAACTCATAAATAATGATGATAAGAGAATTAAATCGAAATAATTTATTTATAATATTAATTATTCTTTTTAATTTAATTTTTTAATTAAATTAATTTACATCTTAAATTTAATAAATTTTTACATAAAAACTATTATTAGAGATAAATTTATAAAAAATATTTCTAGAAATACATTAACAGACATATCATTGAGTTAATTTAAATAATATATAAATATAATTAAAACATGATTTTTTTATAAATTATTAGAAAAAAAATGATATACGTGTAAATAAATATGACACGTTTACACAATTCAGATTTTCACAGTGATATATCTACTAATATATTTCTAGAAATAATATTTTTACAAATTAATCTCTAACAATAATTTTCATATAAAAAATCTCAAATGTTAATATTATATGTACTTTAATATTCGATAACTATCCGTTAATCATCCGTTAATCATATTTTCGAGATACTCAATAACGATTTCGAGTATACCACTTTCCGAATACTTAACAAATAGTAAACACATACGATTCTTCCTTATCAGATACGGATGCGGATAATCTAATACCCACACCATATGTGACCCGTTGACATCCCTAACCTCAGTGCTTCGTGCGACCCTCCTGATAGCGAGACTACGAGGCTCTGAAAAACTGTCATAGTTGCAGTAGCGGCAACGCCATTGGCAAAACCCAAAAACTGATCGAGGCCAGCAACGCAAGCAACCAAACAGGCACTTTCTTCGTCCGTCTCCCGGGTGCTTCCACTTTTGGAGCATCCTTCTCTTCACCGTAACTGTTCTTGTGGGCCGTCTTTCAACGATGCCTGTGACACAGCCAGGATTCTCCTTTTGCTCCGGCTGCGCTCCGGGGCCACCTGCTCCTTGCGCATCAACTGATTGTACTTCTCCACGTATTCTGTAAACAACTTCTTGAAGTTTGGGCAGTTCTTGCTGTAAAGCGAAGAGTCCAACGTGTCAGAATGCACAATGCTAAACGGCCAAGGGTATGTAGTGCAATATATTTATGGGATTTTTCCATTTAGATCATTGTTAGAATAAAAATTACAGATTTATCACTCCCGCTTTTGTATTTGTACACGTCATCAAAAATACTGACGATATGCGAAAAGATCACAGAATGCTTCTTTTTGCACCATTCTTTTTCGTGCAAAAAAGCCATCGACGAAATGGCCTGTTTGCACACTATCGGCATTTCCAATGATACGTTAATTAACGAGATCAATTAACACATTGATAAATTAATCGAGATCAATTAACACAAACGATCTTAAGAGGTCGCTTACGTTAACCCTGCCCGATTAATAAATCGACCCTGCAAAATCGACTACACCTCGGAGCATGCACTCAGACGTGGAAGATTCTAAACGCTGAAGGTGAAGACGGTGGAGATCTCGTGGACATGCACGGTGAGCACCCACCTTCCGCGCGCGTAAGGAGATAGGATGAAGCTGCATGTTTTGTCACGTACTGCTGGATCTGATTTGTTGTAGCTCTTTGATTTAACGTGGACTTGGTTGCCGATATTTCCATTGCAGCGGTGGTGTACCGGCGGCCCTCCACAGTCCCCCCCTCGCCGATATTTCCGCGGCCACTGTCATCTTGACTCATCAACACGTGAAATGTTTTGTCCATACATGCACATTGGTCAGCCAGTCAACCATTTGTGTATGAACAGGTTCACCCATCCTCAAAATTTTTCCACACGGCTATGGACGCCGGCGTATACTCAAATTGTGTGTGCACTAAATTCATATCCCTTTATCTTAATTACGAATGAAGTAATAAAATGATTATATGGTAACATCTCTTGGTATACATTATTTATAGATGATATTATCTTAATATTAAGTATCGTCTCCCACCGTCACCCGTACGCTCGTCGTTCGTCGTGGCTGCGTGGCCATGTCCACAACCGTGCGTGCACACTAAAGCAACCTTACCAACTTATTTTATTTGAATTCGTATATATTCAAAATAATCATCACACGCAGTTTTGCTCTAAAATCATTTTTAGAGATTTATTACAACACAACGAGAAATTAGGCGTGAACTTAAGACTTTAGGTGTTGTCAAATTGCCCCCCTAACTCTACTCTAATAAATTTTAATTTTTAAATAAATACCATATGTATAAAAAGGCTAATTCTCGAGCCAATTTCAGTCACATTGGTGTTGGATCAAGTTGATGGTTGGGTCAAGCTAGCAAGATTTGGTGAGGGGCATTAAGTTGATGCTCAAATTGAAAAGCGGGTCATTTTCTCTCTATCTCGTTTTAAAATTTAAAAATTATTTTTTAAAAGAAAATATGATGTGATTTACATATATTTGATTTAACTTTTTAAAAAGTGAAACTTTCAAGACACATATCGAAAAGTCAAAATCTAATACAAATGTTAAACAACGCAGTGATCTTAATGATCGGAATTATCTCTATTCCCATGGACATGGCCTTATTGTGAGTTATATGTCGCTTTAAAATTTTTTATACATATACCCCTCCAAAGTTTCTTAGATTCTTTTAGTCCACTCCACTCCACTCCACTCCATTGGCTTCTACGACTTTCCCTTCCATGGACGTCCTTGCGTTGCGGGCATGTTTAATTTGTGGCTGGGCAGGGCGGGGAGGAGGAGGACGTGGTGCGGTGGGTGGGCGGGCCGCCTGGTCCCCCTGCGTGTCGTCGCGCCGGAATCCCCGGCGAACCCGTCGGGCCCGTGGGCCGTCACTAACCTCTCACGTGGGCCCCAGCCCACAGAGGCATTTGATACGGGAGACCCCCCTTCTTGTGCTTCCTGGCCACATCCACGCTCGTACCTGTTCACAGTGGACTGGTTGGTGGTGGGCTGGCCAAATAAAGGTAAGTGACATCCTGATTCCTGAGAGTCGTATATATATATATATATATATATATATATGCATGCGTAATTACATTCCTCTAAAAGGTATTTCTATCGTCAAAACGTTAAGAGTTGCTTAAGACTTAATGGGGGTGTTTGGTTGCGTTTATTTCTCTTCCTTTTCTCTCAAATTTAAAAAAAAGAGAGAGAACTCACCTAACAGCGTTTGGTAAGTACTTCTCTAATTTTTAAAAGAGAAATTGACTACGTTAAAATCTATTTTCAAATAAAAATAACTCTAGAGTAAATTTTTTTGAGACTGCTCGGATTGCGACCCCTCTTGCGGTTTCCTCTCCCCCTTCCCCCTGCGTCTCCCTCTCCCCCCTCCCCCTGCGTCCCCCCCCATCGGCCCGGCGGCCCTCCCCTCCCCCTCCTCTGGCTCCCCCCTGCGGCCCTCCCCTCCCCTCCGGTTCCCCCCTCCACCCGCAGCCCCCTCCCCCCTACGGCCCTCCCCTCCCCGGCAACCCCCCCTCCAGTTCCCCCCTGAGGCCCCCCTCCGCCCGTAGCCCCCTCCCTCCCCTCCCCTCCCCCGCAGCCCCCTCCAGTTTCTTTATTCCGCATATCTTGCAAGAATGCTATTCTTCATTCCGGATGATACGTGTGGATGATACGCTGGCGGCTCCCGTTCCCCCCTCCCCCGGCACCCCTCCCCCTGCGGCCTCCTCCCCCGCGCCATTGGCGGGGTGTTGGTGGTCCAAAAGTTGCGAGCTCGGCATGCCCACCGGGCGGCACCTCCACCAGCGGCGGGATGTTCAGACGTGTGCTCCCGGCGGGGGAACGCGTCGTGGTGGTGCCGCCGGTGCTTTTGGCGGTGGTGGGAGAGGCCAGGGTACGATCAGTAACGGATTTGTCGGTGATGTCATGCCAAACAAGTTAACATAAAATTTAAAAATTATAACAATTTTACCAAACAGGTAATATCTATTTCTATTAATTTTAAAAATTAAATTAAAAATTAACATAACATACTATTTTAGATAGACATATTTTTTTATAAAAGTGCTCCCAAACACTCTATAAGACGAAGTTGAGCAGTGTGCACCAGAGTTTGCCCATAAATCAGGACGATCGGTCTATGGGACGTAACCGAGACGCTTTATACATTATATATTTTATTTTAAATTTAAAATGTTTAATAGGTAAGTTGGTTAAGTGATTCCATTCGTTCCCAAGTCGTTTGAGTTTGAAACATGACGGTCCCACGTGTGTTTTTGAGTTTTTTTAAAGATTTTTAACTAAAAAGACCAAAATCCATGGGATCTCCTGGATAAAAGCGCGCAAGTAACTTATCCAACTGATCCAAGAGTTTTATTATATATATATATATATATATATATATATATATATATATATATATATATAATGGGATGGAGTGAGACGGAGCGGGACAATAGCGTACCGTACCGTCTCATCAGAAAATCGGGACGGTCGATACGACCAAACCGACAAACCGTGGTGTGCACTCCCATCCCTCTTTTCTTGCATATGTGACCCTTGAAGCTATAAAATTGCCATTTCTATACGGATGCATCCACGTCGACCAACGAGTTAACACTACATTCAGCTGAGGAGCGTAATGCATGTATGTTAAACTATGGAGATAATGCATGCCGATGCATGTTAAACTATGAGGAGATATAAGTGGATATTGTAGTTAATGGCAAAGCGCAATGCTAATTTGATATGGGTATATCTGCATAAAAGACCCATCTTCTTCATCCAAGTGCAAATAAGATAGAAACATGCTATATATGCTGCTACCACATATTTTTCACTTGGCTGCACGCTCTTTTCTTCGTCATCTTAATTATTTGAAAATAGAATAATAGAAAAATGCTATGTACTAAAGAATGCCGAAGAAGTAACTTATTAATTTTCAAGCCTTAATGTGTATGAGCAGATGGTTGACATAAAAAATGACAAATAAGATGACAAAAAGTCTTAACTGCACCTTAATGTATATTCCTCAATCAAATATATATCACAAATTGATCAATCTGATCTCTGGTGGCTGTCAAGCTAGGGGTTGCTTCCCCATGCAAGCTTGCCCCGTGTATCGAGGCTTAACCGCAAACATCTCCCATGGCCATGGGTACGTACTACGTAGAGGACCAATAAACAAACGTATCATGTACGTTTTGGGTTTCGACTTTCCCTGCTGGACATGAGAGGAGGGGCAAGTGCGATCGAGTGCTGGCCGGGGAAGCAAAAGGAGCCCCCATGGCGACGGTGGAGTCGGCGGGGCCCCTGATCGAGGACGTTAGGGTTTTGTTCTCTAAGCTCGATCCGGGGCATGGAGCTAGGGGAGCTAGCGCCGCTGACGTGGTGGAGAAACGGCGCTCAAAGAACTGCGTGCGCTTGTAAGGGTGATCAGGAGCCATCACGTCAAAGGTACGTGGCTCGAGCCAGTAACGTAGACATATCCATCTCTCTCTTTCTCTCTCTACCCACCTCTCTCTCTCTCTCTCTCTCTCTCTCTCTCTCTACGTGTGTATGTTACATAATCAGCTCTCATGCCTTACTGTTTCTCTCCACTTTTGCTGGTGTGTAGTACACGTATGTAGATGTACGTAGAGGGATGGTCGACGGTGAGTTACATGTACCCTTATGTATCGTAGGGATGCTCCAGCGACATAGATACGTACAGCAGCAGCAGATTCTAGTGCATCCCCCCCCCCCCCCCCCCCCACACACACACACACGTATAGTTCTATTAGTTCCGTTTGGGTTTTATAATGGGGCCGGGGAGTGGACGATTAATCAAACGCCACCTTCACATGCGAACTGAATCAGGCAAAATGCACACGCCTCCCCTCGCGCGGGCCTATATAAACGAGCCGCAGCCCTCCTTCACATCCCAGAGCGTCAGGACTTGAGAAGTGAAGAAGCCCATCGCCCTCCTCCTCCTCCACACTCTCTCGCCGGAGAGAGTGTGGTGGGTTCGGGAAGGAAGAAGGGGGCTGTAGGGTTTTCCTTTTCGGAGGAAAGAAGGCCCTTAGCTTCGTCCTCTTGCTTCAGTCCCGTCTCCTCTCCCTTGCCCCGTGTGTGAGGGGTCCCTTGATCTAGCTTGCGGGGAGACCATGGCCGGCCTGCACCACCCCTGGGCTTTCGCATTTGGTATCCTAGGTTGGTCTCGACATGGGAGATTCAGAGACTCTTCCTCTTGCTCTTATCCCTCATTTCCACATGTAATATGTCTTGCACATGTCTTCTTCGATCCCTTGCTTTCGCTTCTCGGGGATGATCTGCGAGATTTAATTTCGCTCCGAGAATTTGCTGTTAGTGTTTGCACTAACGTTATGGTTGTTCTGTGGTAGATTCGAAGTAGGTGGCATATATGGTTCTTCCTGATGTGTCCTCAATGTTTCTTGAAACTTAATGCATGCCCCAACCTAGCTACCATGTCACTGGCCTAGAGATGATGGAATTGATGTGGGCACGCTACGTACCATTCCTATATATATAGCAAGTAGTCCTCGAGGATTGCCATCCCATGGAAGGCGATTCCAGGACTCTTTCCAGTTGCTCCATCGACCCACCACACACATGGGATCTTTCAGCCCCGTGTTGTCCTAGTCATGCTTAATTTATTGCATAATTTAAATGTGCGACTCCTGACCCATGGCATTGATCGATCTTCTCCTCTCTTTAGGTACGTGCCGGTTTCTCGATCCGGCCCTTGATCCCTGCAGGAATCCTTTGAAAGGACTAACACTTTAATTTCCCTCGAATACACGGGAACCCATGATTGCTGAATGCCAGATATCATAATCTATCTATCTATATATATTTGCCACCGCGCGCCTTAGTTCCAATGCTTTCGAATATTCCCAGGCACTGATCCCTCCCTCTTTCATTGTTGTGCAGGTAACGTCATCTCATTTATGGTGTATCTCGCTCCACTGTATATATCCCTTTCATTTACGTGACTGATTGATGTTGGGAGTGCTGGCTGGTTAAGACCTCAGGCCGACATTCCTACGGATATGCAAGAAGAAACCTACACAAGGCTTCCAGGCGGTGCCGTACATGTCATCGCACTGTTCAGCTCCATGTTGATGATCTACTACGCACTGATCAAGACCAACTCCTTCCTCCTCATCACCGTTAACGGGATCGGCTGCTTCATAGAGACTGTGTGTACATACATCGTCTTGTTCCTCGTCTTCGCACCCAATTAAGAAGACCAGGGTAATCATCTCTTAATTACTGGCTTTCCGACACCATGCGGTTTCTCGTAGGGGTTACAAGACATTACACAGCTGGAGTGCTCCAATCGAGAAGCGATTAAAGGCGGAAGGAGAAGCAGCACAGCAACAACAGCAGTGCGGACCCCTTCACATTAATGAAGCCCACGTTGATTCGAACTAAAAGATGCTCCAACGTGAGCCTCCTTAATTTTCTAAGGCCAGGAGAAGCCCACGTTGATCCACCCGATGACCTCGACCCGTGCGGAACCCTTCACAAGTACGTACGCAGGAGGGTCAAACAAACGATCGATGACACTGTACGTAAGCGACCACGCCTAACGCCAAGAGAAGTTTCAGTGTGGAGATCTGCAGCAGCACAAAACGTGGCAACAGTAAGAAGACGACGCGACACCTCTTGGAGGACTCAGTCTTCTTGGATGCGAAGATGAGAAATAAGACGATGTACGGAGTCTCTAAGAAGCAGCCGATCCCGTTAACGGTGAGGATGAGTAGGAAGGAGTTGGTCTTAATTAATCGGTGCGTAGTAGATCATCAACCTGGCGCTGAACAGTGCGATGACATGCGTACGGCACCGCCTGGAAGCCTTCTGTAGGTTTCTTCTTGCATATCCGTAGGAATGTCGGCCTGAGGTCTTAACCAGCCAGCACTCCCAACATCAATTATATATATATATATATATATATATATATATTATATAATGCTTTCGTTGGACGAAATCAATTTGGATCATTCTTAATTAAGGCCAGTAATTATAATTGTTGTGCCATAAAATTAAATAAAGTAAGACATCATGGGTATATTAATTGGATGAGCCCAAGAATGATGTAAAATATCGTGTTTAATATTTCCATATTTTGTTTTGGTATCAATATTTAATTGGTTTTAAAATATGAACTTTCCATATATATCCCATTTATTTGAATTTATGATCTTAATCGATCACCAGACGATACTCGCTTACATTGTACATCGCGCGGAACCATATATAGCTTGTGGCCTCTCAATCCTCAATCTGGTGGATCCCCCTGGGCCCCACCATTCATCTAATTCGATTTTCTAACAAAATCAACGGCCCCCCTAATTTCCGAATATCAAATAATACGTACATTACCGGCAGAGATAAACGTGCATCATGAACCGGGGACGACGTAACTTAACTATCCGCTTCCTCTGCTTCGAACACGCGGTCACGCTTCGGGAAGAGGTGTTAGATGGAGCCATCGGTACCCCCGGATGCGGCCCGGGAAAACAAAGACAGGATCCCCGCGAAAGATCTTACGACAACTACGGATAATAAACACATGAATGCATGGCTGACAAAAGTTAGGTGGGTGTGGAAAATTGGTCTCCAACTCGACCTTAGTTAGCTAGGTTCCATTTGTTTTAATTTATCTTCGTAAACCTTGGAATATGAAAGGAGCATGTCAATTCCCTATGGGCGGCTTTGACGTCGGGGTAAGGGGGGGGGGGGGGCGGCTAACCGACCCCGAAGGGTCGATTGAGATACTCGGTGTCGATTAACACGATTGTGTGAGGGAGAGTGGAGCGGAGGCGGGGCCCAACGGATATGCTATGTCGGTTAATCGACAGATAGCTCCGCTGTCAAACACGCCCTATATGTACGGTGGAGTCCCGCCTCTGCCCTGAAGACTGACCATTCCAATTTGTCTCCTCTGTTACGTACTGAAACCGCCACACACGCGGCTCTGTCCATCAAAGTAGCAATTCAAAGTTCACAGAGTTTTGCAAGCCTCACCCACCTGTTTTGTCATTTTTATTCTCCCGGTCAAAGGTGTGATAATCGGTGCCGCAAGTAAACAACTCGGGCATACATCCGAGATGGTAGCAGCCAGTCTGGGCCATTTACTCTTCCACACGGAAGACGGTCATTCAAGATCACGAATTCGATTTTGGCTCTCAATCTTTTACACTCTCGAAATTTTAACTTCCTCGCTTTAGACGTTATAAGCCCTTGCATTAACGTTTTCCCCCCTCCATTTTCGACAAGATATATTATTGCACCCCTGTAAACTTACAAAAAGACGGAGACAGAAGCCCCAGCCTACTGCAACGACAAGGTGGTCACTGGTCAGTCACTTATAAACCTCGTGGGAGTAAAACCTTTCGACACGACACCTTGGCAACAAAGAGGGCTCTGTACCGGTGACATCGGAACCGGATCGGCCGACGATAGTAAATCGATCTAGGAACCGGTGACATCGGAACCGGTCTAATTAAGATCGATCCGATCTAATGTCAAAAGAGCTGGATGAACCGCGATTCGATCGATGAATCGATCTAACTTGATTCACCCTTTAATATTAAAAAATAAATAAATAAAAAAATATTTTTGTGTGAATAAAATTATCTTATTATTATTAATTTATTATTAATTATTATTTTATTTTAAGTATATTTAAATTTTAAATGTTTAAAGGAGTACACACGTCAATTGTGAATAAGTAAGACAAATGAAATATTATAAAATTTCAAGATCAATTTATTTAATCGCGTTATTGTTATTTCCTTACTTGTTCATTTCCATAATCACGACTAATAATTATACACGTATGTTTTTTTATTTTGATCATTATATTTTATTTCTTATTGTCTTAAATTATAGAATCGAGTCGGACTATATATCGTTATTACGACGACGTCACGGTTCAAACCGATTCTATCGAACGATTCAACCGATTCGAATCGAATCAACTCATCGACCGATTGAGACACCGGTTCGATCCCGATGACATTGCTCTGTACACAAAAATCTAGGACGGTTTTACAAGTCTTCACCGTGACGTAGCACATCGGCCTCAATGCTTACGTGACCCTCCTGATAGCGAGACTACGAGGCTCTGAAAAACTGTCATAGTTGCAGTAGCGGCAACGCCATTGGCAAAACCCAAAAACTGATCGAGGCCAGCAACGCAAGCAACCAAACAGGCACTTTCTTCGTCCGTCTCCCGGGTGCTTCCACTTTTGGAGCATCCTTCTCTTCACCGTAACTGTTCTTGTGGGCCGTCTTTCAACGATGCCTGTGACACAGCCAGGATTCTCCTTTTGCTCCGGCTGCGCTCCGGGGCCACCTGCTCCTTGTGCATCAACTGATTGTACTTCTCCATGTATTCTGTAAACAACTTCTTGAAGTTTGGGCAGTTCTTGCTGTAAAGCGAAGAGTCCAACGTGTCAGAATACACAATGCTAAACGGCCAAGGGTATGTAGTGCAATATATTTATGGGATTTTTCCATTTAGATCATTGTTAGAATAAAAATTACAGATTTATCACTCCTGCTTTTGTATCTGTACACGTCATCAAAAATACTGACGATATGCGAAAAGATCACAGAATGCTTCTTTTTGCACCATTCTTTTTCGTGCAAAAAAGCCATCGACGAAATGGCCTTTTTGCACACTATCGGCATTTCCAATGATACGTAAGCAAATACAAATGCAGAATCTACAATTTTCATTTTAACATAGTTTATACACAAAAATCCCTATACTTATTACTTAAAGACAGATGATTCACATGTCAGCTGAACAAACTTCCAGTTTTGCTAACACTAACTTGAAAGCGTTTATGTTCATAGACTTGCTTCAAGTCACTGTAGTATTATGAAAGATGGGATCCATATGGTAATTAAATCAGGCGAGCTAGTCGTCTCTTTTCCACGTCCAAAGTCCTGATGCTACCTGTAGTCTGACCATCATCCATCTGCGCAATAAAAAGACAAAAAAGTAAGAAAAAAAAAGAAATTCCATAGCAACAATGAAATACTATCTCCGGCTATTTTGCGTACGTCCATAAAATTGCTAGGTTTTATAACTCTTGTGCCAGCATTTAGGACGGTTGGAGCAACAACATCCTACTCCCAGTGGCCCCACCAGCAGGATACCTGACCTTTATCCATGTGCAAAGTCTAAAAGTCATCGATCCTCCAATGACCTCCCCTCGTTGAATGCATGTGATGGAATCATGGAAGGAATCAACTGACTTTCATCTAAGACAAGTTTCAACACTCTCCAAATCCCATTTGTTCACCAAGACCTACATATTCTTTGGCAGGCGCAAAAAGATACTGCCTACAAAGTTTTCATATATACTGCTACACCCTCCAAATTAAAATCTTATCACGATTATGTGCATTGCGAAATATTCTTCTCCAAATAGTGAGACATCCCAGTCTACGCAGTGCAATGGATCAGTCAATTAGCTCATCATAGAAATTTAGGGCTGCTTTGAACTAGGACATGTATGTTGCAAACATATAATGAGATCAATAAGTCACAAAATCTCGGGAAAACAAAGGGTAATTTGTCACCCAACATAAACCAGAATGCCAACACCTATCTAAACCTGACATCAGATTAATATTTTTTTTCAGAACCTCTGGCAAACTTTATGATGAGGTAGTAAAACTCAAAACATGACACGTGGAGAACTTACCATGAAGGAGAGGAGACCTGTGAGTATGCTGCATCCACAATCAAAAGACAGAGAACGCAAGCAGACTAGAATGCAATAATTTGATCTCTTCTATACATTTTATATCCTTCAGCACAAAATAGTATCTGCAGATTTTTACAGGGCTATAAAGGGAAATAACATCCCAAATTGTAAATCATTGGGCATTACCTTGACACAGACCACATAGGATTCCAAGTCTCTGGATGAACTGAGAAAGATGAAAAGCAGAATCAACCAATACATGATGATGATCATGTTGAGCAGCCCTCCCCCTCCAACCCTCAAAAAAAAGAGAGAGAGAAAAAAGAAGAAAATAAAAGTCTAAGATTAAGCCAACTTTAGCACATTTGGATCGTGTATAGAGAGCATCAAAGCCCATTCAACAATGCAACTTAGTTCCTCGCCACTAAAACAGTTGTTTCAATTTTCTCCCAGTTAAAAAAAAAAATATTGCGATGGCCCAGCACTATCAAGGAAAACATCTTTTAGTTAATTGAGATGATAAGCTGATAAATATTATACGCATGTATGCATGTCGCCATAAAGCATATGTAGAGGAGGGAAATGCATATTTAGGATTTTTGCATATAAATCATTGCTAAATGTCTAATTACACAAATATCATGCTTGAAAATACATTAGTAAAGACATCTTTATCTTTGTCATTACAATTAATTTTCGTCGACGGAAAGACGAATATTTTACAAAGATTTGAATATTCCTTTTATTTTATAATTAAATGACTAAATTATCCCTCTCAAACACCAGATTTCTCGGAGATGACAGAGGCCTAGAGAAATAAAGAAAGGGTGATCTGGCGTCGGCAACACACCCAGTGACCAGTGCAGAGAGAGAAGAGAGAGAGAGAGAGACCTAAAGAAAGAAAGAACGGGAGGTCCGGCGTCGGAAGAGAGAGAGAGAGAGAGAATAAACAACAACATCTGCACTGACAGGAACCCCAATCCCGTTAGCCACCACCAGCATCGTCTACCTCATCTCTACCCGAAACTCCTCCAGGTCGACGGCCCCGCTGCCGTTGTGGTCAAACTGAGAGAAGAGGGAGCCGTACAGCTGGCGGAGCTCGTCGTGGCTGGGTTTCACCTCGTCGACGCCGAAATGGGTCTCGAGAACCCTGAGGCTCCGGAGCTCCCCCTAGCCATCTCGGTGTAGGAGAGCAGTTGGCGTCGAGGCTTGCGAACCGGTCCTCAACGGAGCTGTTGAAGGACTGCTCGTCCTCCACAAAGTCACGGATGGGGATCTCCTGGAACAGTTTGTCCCGGTTGCCAGAGCATCAGAAGAGCTTGAGGGCTGGGAGGTTGGGGGATCCCGCGTTGATCGGCCCGAAGCACTGCCCGTTGTAAAGCTCTTGAGGCAGATGGTCTTGAGTGCAGATAGCGCACCGCCGGTGACGGCGAACACGACGGGGCTGCCGACGGGCATGTCAGTGAGGCCACGGAGGCGCTTGATGGAGAACTCCTCGAGAAGGGGACAGTGGGCGAGCGCGACGTTGATGCTGTCAGATCGGCGGTCGCACTTGAGGGCGAGCTTGGAGACGGAGTCAAATTTGGGGAACAGAGACAGGACGGCTTCCAAGAGAACCGCACGTGCGTCTAGGGATGGTGTTGGCTCTGGCCCTCCATCACCAGCCATAGCTTCCAGACCAGCGAGCAGCGCTGCCGGTCACCGGACCCCAGCGCTGCGGTGGTGGCGTCTGCAGCCAGATCTAGAGGGGACAGATGCGGACTGGCCCATCCACGACGGGGGGCGGCCGGGTTTGGTGGAGGGGGTGGAGCAGACGTGGCGATATCGGGAAATGGAAGGAGCAGATGCAGATTTCACCTTGTTATCCTTGCGGTGCAGCGCATCTCCGAGTCTGCAGCAGGGATTCCGACTCTCTCTGGGCGAGAGTCCGCCGGCTGATCTCTCTCGGTATGCCCCCACTCTCCAGCGAACTCTCTCCGGCGAACCTCACTAAGGTTTTCTGGAATCGGAGTTAGGGATGAGGGGGAACGGAATTGGGAGAGGAGAGTTTTTTTTTTTCAAATCAGGGACATTGTCGTCTTTTCTGACGATGAGTTAAAATTAACTAAAGTTTGGTTCACGGCTGATAACGAGAGATTACGGTGACGACATTTTTACACTGTTTTGACAAAGATAAAGATATCTTTGTTAATATATCTACAAGCATGATATTTTTGCAATTAAACTTTTAGCAATGATTTATATGCAAAAAAAAAACCTATATATTTTTTAGTTGTCAACTTTGTAGCCAACACCTAATGTTAATAGATGCATCATCACTCCCAAAGCTTCCAAAGAAAGTCTTTTTTCCTCAAAAAAAAAAAAAGAGAAAGCAATACAATTAGGTACACCAACATTAGCAAAATATTAACGGCATTCTGCAGATAGCGCAATCTGTGAAATTCAGGAATATATGAAAATAAAACACTGGAAAAGTGAAAATTCATACCTGCAAAAGGTGTACCTTCACTTCCCTCCAGTACATAATCTGGAAGCCGAGAAACAATACAATTGAGTATCAGACTCAGTATGAAAATAATCCAAATGTACAATGTAAAAAGGCTCAAAATGCCTCAGCCTCAGATGCCATAAAGGTCAGTGCTATGCATGTGAAAATGGAACCCTTATTCATGAAGCTTTATGGTTCAATGACAGAAACTTACATTTGCAAATGTGCAATAATAACAATGGTATAGAATTGCAAGAAAGTAACTCCAAAAAGACCAAAGAAAGGAGTTTTCAATTTTCTGCACAACAATTAGACATTAAATTGCACATTTTTGTTGCAAGAGATGCATTGGCATGCATACCCACGTTTCATGACAAGATGTATAAGTCTGTCCAACCACCACTTGATGTTATTTTAAGTGAATCACACTTTGGTCAACATTTCAAATTTTTTTTTTGAAAGTGGGTAGTACCACTTTTGTATTAAGTGAGAAAGGAGATGTACATGTATAATCAAAGAGCTCCCAAAAATCATGTACGCAGAGCACACCAAG
Source organism: Amorphophallus konjac (assembly GCA_022559845.1). NCBI lineage: Eukaryota > Viridiplantae > Streptophyta > Magnoliopsida > Alismatales > Araceae > Amorphophallus > Amorphophallus konjac. Next base: position 31,191 of record JAHNEJ010002289.1, on the reverse strand, counting down.
ACGGTATTTCACAAAGCAAAAAGAGGGGGAGTTGAGGGAACTCACGTTACAAGTCAACTCCGCTCATTCTCTCACTCTATCACAAATGAAAGATACAAGAGATGCCTCCGCTTTAGCCTGCCTCCTAAAAATTCTATTGTTCCGCTCACCCCATAAAGACCAAAGCGTGTTGTGAAGATTAAAATTAGAAATATGTCCTCTCCTATGCATAGCAAGTGAAAAAAAACTTTGGCCTTTTTGCCGAATGTGTTTCTGTCAACGGGCAAATTTATTTCCATGTGATAGAAGAGAATATCCAGTCTAAATACAAATGGTTTTTTTGAAAGGGAGTCTGAATACAAATGGTTATTGCATCACTCAACGAGTGGCACACTCCCAAAACGCCTTGAAACAATGTTGCACATGAAAATGCATATCTTTGAATTGGCAAAAGCAGATTTTAATGTCACATTTGTGAATGCGCAGGAAGCCAGGAAGTACATTGTCAATGCCAATGACTCCGCCTTGATCATAGACAAGGTCTTATAGTCCTTGCAGAGTTTGATACAAGAGCCTTAAAAGTACAATGAATGGTTTTACATGCCTCAAATCATTATGTAATAGAAGAATAGAAGATATTTTAAGAGAAAGAAAGTGTGATTCTACAATTTCTTTTATATTTTTGCATGTTAAATTAAAATGTGAAAATTAAATAAATAAAAAATATGTATAAGAGTTAGACCCGGCCGAGTCGCATCGACTTTAGCGGGTCCGAGTCGACTGAGTGTAATTAAATTTTGAGTCTAAAATGATCTAATCAATGTTCTAACTCGATTTGAGATTGAGTTATAGAATAGTCGGTCGGACCGGTCAATCCGAGTCGAGTTTTAAAACGGTTCATACATTGTTAACACATGGGAGATCGTTGAAGCTTTTTTCCCCTTTCTTCTCCTCTTGTTTTCTAGGGGGATTGAGTTGGTTGTCTTCTCCTGAGAAATTGAGGCATGACCTGCACATGTGTGGTCTCATCTGCTATCTGCCATGTAGTTGTTCCCGTGTGAAGGTTGGCCCAGGGTCACTGCTGGATCTGATTCTCTGTAGCTCTTTGATTTAACGTGCATGGGACTTGGTTGCCGATATTTCCATTGTAATGGTGGAACACCGGCGGCCCTCCACAGGCCCCCTCGCCGATATTTCCGCGGACGCTGTCATCTACACGCGACATTTTTGTCCATATATACTTTACATTAATGTCATCAAACACCGATGTACATAGGTCAGCCAGTCGACCATGTGTACGATCAGGTTCACCAACCCCCAAAATTTTTCCACACAACGACGGACACCGACGTATACTCAAATTATATATGCATCAGATTCGTAGCTCTACGCGTTAATTATATATGAACGAACGAACGATATCTTTTAGCGTATATTATTTATAAATGATATTATCTTAATTGACGGTAATATTGATATTTTAAATATTAAGTTAGAACGTGATTGGAGATATATTTTGGAGTCTAAAAATTTTAAAATTAGTAAGAATAAGTTAGATTTATACATTATAATTTTAATAATGGGAGAATAATATAGGAAGACGTAGTTTTAATTGATGGACAAAATATTCCGAAGGGTAATAACTTTCGGTACTTAGGGTCATAGAATGTGGAGATTTATGACGATGTTACACATATGATTAAGACATACCGGTTAAAATGGAGAAACGCATCAGGAGTCCTCTGTGACTGTCGAATGCCTGTGAAACTCAAAGGAAAGTTTTATAGAACGACCAGGAGACTTGCTTCGTTATATGGTACCAAGTGTTGGGCAGTACGAAAGGAACACGTTCATAAAATATGTGTAGCAGAGATGGAGATGTTGAGATGGATGTGTGGTAAGATTAAGAAAGACAAGGTTAGGAATGAGCACATCCTAAAGATTTGGAGCTCCAATTGATAGTAAAATGAGAGAAAATAGACTGAGGTTGTACGGACATGTGCTTCGTCGCTCTAACTCAACGCTAGTTAAAAGATGTGATCGAATCTCAATGATGCTAGTAAAAGAGTTCGGGGAAGACCTAAAATGAGATGATACGATGTTATTAGGAAGGACATTAGTTCTTTGGTTTAAATATGAATATATATATAGCACTTCATAGAAATCTTTGACGGAACAAGATTCATATAGTCGACCCCAAATAATTGGGATAAGACTATGATGATGACGATGATGATTAGTTATTTGCGGATGGGTGAGTTATTCAAGTTTAACATGTTAAGATTTTCAATCTGGAGTTAACTCATCGAATCTCTCTCACAAAAATACTTTATCCGACTCATGATAAGATAAGTATCAAATTAAAAATATGAAAATTTAAGAATATCTCACCCCAAATTCACCCGGATTAATTTATCCTACCCTATTATCAAAGTGACCTAAAATAATTAGATCTTGACGGAGAAAAAATAGATTGAACGCATTCCTTCAGACTCAACAACAGTATGCCTATAAATAAGCAACATCCAACCAGCTACATGAATGGTACAACAATTCCTAAGGTGACACGGGAGGAGCGATAGCATATATCTCAGCAAGGAAGCTGTGGCAACATGGTAGAGACAATGAATCCGTAGGGAAAGAAATGACTGAATCTGATAGGCCCAGAGGCATGGGAGAAGATGGAGTGGTGGGCTCTCCGGATGACGTCAAAAGTGGCCCCTTTGTCGGAGATCAGCACTGACTGGATAGTAGTCTCAACTGTTGTGGGAGCAGCCGTAGCCCTCGGGAAGGCCGACAAGACAGGAGGTTTGGCCTCCTGGGTCGCGGGGGAGGATAGGAGCTGCATAGTGTAGACGGCAAAAGAGTGTCGTCCACCCTCGGGGGGAAAAAAAATAATGATGCAAAGTAATGATGAAAAGGTGATTGCCAGCGAGGTGGAGACGGCAAGGGACGTCCACCCTCGTCTGTCCTAAGAGATGGAAATGACGAGATCAACTCAAGAAAAGAAAGAAAATAAAGGAAAGAAAGGAAAGAAGGATGCGAAACGAACTCCGGTACGTGGCGGAGATAGGGGTCGGAAGACCCTCTTGCGCAAACTGACCCCTTCCCGGTAAGCGTGACTTACCGTTCCACGAGTAGTTTTTCATATACCGGAAAATCCGAGAATCTAAGTAACAGAAATGGGGAGGCACGAAGACTCAGAAATTGCAACGGAATACCATTCTCCAGACAATTACAAGGACAATACGAACCAAGACGCACCACCACAGGACATTGGTCTTTGTGGGGTTCTAACAGCAATATAATACTATCAGCAATAATGAATGTATATATACATATTAAGACCACCGCAAGACATTGACCTTACGGGATTTTTATTGCAGCATAAATAATAAATATTATATGTACATACATAAGACCACCGCGAGGTATTACTCTCCGCGGGGTTTCGACAGAAATTAAAGGAATGAAACGACAAAATGAAAAGGATTCGCGAGGAATTACTTCCGTCACGTGCACCTTCGCGAGGAATTACTTCCGTCGCAGGGTTTAGACAGAAATTGAAAGAATAAAATGACAGAATGAAAAGGCTTCGCGATGAATTACTTCCGTCACGTGCACCTTCGCGAGGAATTACTTCCGTCGCAGGGTTTAGACAGAAATTAAAGAAATAAAATGACAGAATAAAAAGGCTTCGCGAGGAATTACTTCCGTCACGTGCACCTTCGCGAGGAATTACTTCCGTCGCAGGGTTTAGACAGAAATTAAAAGAATAAAATGACAGAATGAAAAGGCTTCGCGAGGAATTACTTCCGTCACGTGCACCTTCGCGAGGAATTACTTCCGTCGCAGGGTTTAGACATAAATTAAAGAAATAAAATGACAGAATAAAAAAGGCTTCGCGAGGAATTACTTCCGTCACGTGCACCTTCGCGAGGAATTACTTCCGTCGCAGGGTTTAGACAGAAATTAAAGAAATAAAATGACAGAATAAAAAGGCTTCGCGAGGAATTACTTCCGTCACGTGCACCTTCGCGAGGAATTACTTCCGTCGCAGTGACCTCCGCGAGGAATTACTTCCGTCCACGGGGTTTAAACAAAAGGAGAAAATGACGGAAAAGGAAGGGGGAGGGGATGTGATCGCCAGGGGCTGAGAACCCCACAAAAAAAAAGAACTGTGATCGCGTTCGCCGTCGAAGCGGGAGCAGTGCGGGTCCTCTCTTCCTCTTCAGTCGGCCGGCCGACGAAGAGGGCCTTACTTTGGTTACCCTGATTTTATTATTCTTGTTTTTTGTGTTTTATTTTTGTTATTATATTTTTTGGGGGTTTTGTTGCTTTTATTATTTTTTATGTTTTTATGTCTTTTAGAGAGACGTGAGAAGATGAAGAAAGAAACCGAGAGGTAGATGATAGAATAAGATAATATGATATAAAGAAAAACCACTAAGAAAAATATTGGTAGAGTGAGACGTATTTTGGACAAAACAGAAAAGAACGGGAATGAAGATGTAACGATATAGGATAACAACAAGAGAGGGAAGATAGACTTATTTCTAGACGAAATATAGGGGGGTGAGGGTGGAAATTTAACAACAAATAACAATAATAAGGGAAAGAACTAAAATGGGATGAGGGAGATGATAGCCGGGTATCTCAAAACAGGAGGTCGCATTTCATCCTCGAACTGGGGACATGTGAGTTGCTCCTCCTCCTCTCTCGGCCGATTGAGGAAGCGGGCTTCTTGACTGGTTATTCCTGCACCGAGAACAAACGAAGAAAAATAACAACTAAATGAGGACGATGGTGGTGCAGTACCAATTCTTTAGAAACTGATATTGAAAATAACATGGACGAAGACGCACCTTGTTGGTGGTAATTGAAACCCCTTTTAGAATTAAAAGATGGATGAATGATATGATAAATGAATGACTAAGACTCTCTCAGAGAGAGAAACGTGATGGGAATGGCAGATGATGCATGCATGCAGCTAACTGAATGAAAAGGAGACAGCAAAGAGGGGGAGAAAGCTTATTCAGAGATGGATCGCTCCAGCAACGCGAGAATGGCATAAATGGGCGACAGGACGGCACAACTTTTTTTATATACAGCAACACTTGGAAATTTGGCAGGACCTCCTTTTATTTCATAGATTTAGAAACGGTTGACTATATATATACATATACGTATATATATAGATATATATATATATATAGAAATATATATCCAACTATATATATATACATTAATATATATAGGGAGATATATGTAAGATATCTATTTATGAACACATATATATATCTGATGAAAATAGGAAAAATAAGATAGATAAAAATAAAATTAAAACAAAATATCGGAAAGAAAGAGAGAGATTGAGAGAAGATAGAGAAAACAACAAAAAATAAAAAGAGAGAGAGAGATCACGTAAGGGGAGAGAGAGTGGGTGAGGTAGAGAGAGTAGAGAGAAACATGGGAGAAAAAAAAATAAAAAGGAGATGAGAGATCGAGAGAGGAAGGGAGTGGGGAAGAAAAAGAGAGGGAAAGAGGGAGTGAGAGAGAGACACGTGAGAGAGGGAGAGAGAGGGAGGGATTAAAAAAAAGAAAATGTATAAAAGAGAGAGAGAGAGAGATCGGATGGGGAGAGAGATGATTAAAAAGTAAAAAAAGAAGTGAGGTGGAGAGAGAGATCGAGAGGGAGAGAGGGGGTGAGAAAGAGAGAAACTGAGAGAGGGAGACGGCGGGGTGAGGAGGAAAGAGAGGGGAAGAAAGAGAGAGGATGGAAGAGGGTGAGAGAGAGACGATGGGGGAGAGAGAGAAAAGAAGAGAGAGGGAGATTAAAAAAAATAAAAAAAAAGAATGAGAGGGAGAGAGAGGAGAGAAGCAGAGAGAGGGAGAGAAACACATAGAGGGGAAAGAGAGAGAGAGACCGCGACAGGGGGAAGAGAGAGAAGGAGAGAAAGAGAGGGGGAGCTCGCCACGGAGAGAAGAGAGAGACGCGAAGAGAGAGAGAGAGAGAGAGAGAGAGAGAGAGAGAGAGAGAAGAGAGGAGGAGTGAGAGGGGGAGAGACGTGAGAGGAAGAGAGAGGGGAGAGAGAGTGCGACCGCGGCGGGGGGAAGAGAGAACAGACGGGGGGAGAGAGAGAGAGAGCCGGAAGGGACGCGACCGAGGAGAGGGTGGACGTGCTCGGCGGTGAGCGTCCGACGGCCAGGGAGGACGACGACGGCGGCGGCCGGTAGGGTGGACGACGACGGCGGCCGGCAGGGTGGACGACGACGGAGGCGTAGATGGGGCTTGGAGGTGCTCGGACGGCAGCCTGCGGCAGCGTGGGGGTCCTCGGACGGGCGTGGTGGTGCTCACGGGCGACGTGCGAGTTGCGGACATCGACGGGGTGCCGTGGACGGCGCTCACGGGCGACGTGGGAGGTGGCCGCGGAGGGTGCAGTAGCGGTCGGAGGGGGTGGTCGTGGAGGACGACGTCGGCTAGCCGGAGGTGGTGGCGACAGCGGCTAGCCGAAGGTGGTGGTCGCGGACGGCAGACGTGGCAACCCCGGGGTTCGCGGAGGTGGCGTCCGGGGCTTCACGGCAGACGGCCTGAGGTGGTGATGCAGACGGTGGACGGCGGTGACGACGAGGCAGGCGACGACCGAGTTGAGGTGGCCGGCAGTGGGGCTCGCAGACGACGGCGGCGGTGCTGGTGGACAGCCTGGGGGCCGGCGGCGGGCGTCCGCGGCAGGCTCAGCACGAGTGTGGAGACGATGGCGACCACGAGTGGGAGGCTCGCAGTGGCGGCTTCATGGCTAGGGCGATGGCGGGAGCAGCAGCCGGAGTGAGCTTGCGCAGGGGAGGGAGTAGCTGTGGGCAATGGGATGGGGTGGGGGCTCGGCGTGCATGCATGCAAAGGAGGTGGGAGTGGGGCAGCGAGGGTTGCCGAACGGTGGAGGCTGTGCTCGCGGAGGTGCCGCTCGTGGGAGGTGATGCTCGGGGAGGTGGTCGGCGTGGACGGTGTAGAGAGGAGGATGGGGAGTGCGGGGGAGGGTGGCCGTTGTGGAGAGAAAGAGAAAAGAAGAGCGAGGTCCCGGTGGCAACCTGAGAGGTGGAGAGGGGGTGAGGGCGGCATTGCTAACCGGTTCCAGAGAGAGAGAGAGTGTGTGTTAAAGAGAGGGGGCAAGATCCGGATAAGGTGGGAAGAGAGTAAAAAGTAATAAAGGATGAGGTCATGTCAATTAAAATTTTATTTATTTTTTAGAACAAAAATGGGCCAAGCCCATTAGCACACACCTATATATATATTTTTTATATTTTTCAATAGGAATGGGCCAAACCCATTAGCACAAATATTTTTTATACACACATTTTTTTTTGAATAAGAATGGGCCAAGCCCACTAGCACACACCAACTTCTCTGTAGAAAGAACAGGTTAAGTCCATTAGCACATGATTCCAAGTCCATCAACACAAGAAGTTTTCATGTAGACAAGGATGGGGTGAGCCCATTAACACATCTATTGTAAGAAAAGCATAGCTACGAACCCCTTGACGAGGGTCTCACTTATTACAAGAAACAATAATTTACTTTTCGTGAGACAAGATTATCAGATAAAAATTGGAGATCATTCAGATAACTTAACCGTACGAGCCACTTTGGGGCGTCTTAGTGTAATACGGGATCTGCTCAGCATAATGCTTAAAATGCCGTGTCTACAGCTGTCCCGCCTTGGCGTCTGCTTTGCAGGAGAATGACACGGAGTGGAATGAAATAATAGTGTAATGAAGTGGAGTGGAGAATGGACTGAAAAGTGGATGCCAAGGCGTGATGAGACACATTTTTAACACTACGTGATTGGAATCTTTCCTGAGTTTCAGCAAAACAACCTTGAAGAAGGTCCTCCGAAATCAACGATTGTTTGGATGGAAATAACAAAAGACTAACAGATAGAGGGACTAACTTCTCGGCGCGGAAGTACCTGAGTCGTAGATGTAGATATATATTTCCACTCCTCTCTCTCTCTCTCTTCACTAAAGGGGTCAAAAGTGCACTAAATGCATGAACAAATGAGAGACAGAAGAGGAAATAGGGAATGAAGCAAAGTACCGTGATCGCCACCAAGATGCCGTACGCGACAGGCACGCCGTACCTTGGAAAATAGGGAGACACTCGCCTTGGTGCAGCACCGGGGATGAACGGCTCGGTTAGGACCGCTCTTAGGTGAGCGGTCTTACGATAGACCGCCCTGGGACGCTGCGAGGGACGCGGGAGGAACTGCTGCAGTGAGATGGACGGCGCCTGAGGGACCGCACTCCAGTGAAGGACGGTTGTCTGCGCACCGCTCGAAACGTTGAACGGCTGGAGGATGACCGCTCAAGACCTTCACTCAGCAAGTTGAGAAGGGTTCGACCTCCACCCTCTCCGGCCGGCCAGAGGGGATGGGCCTCGTGCTGATTAGATGCTGACCTGCGAAACAACGTAGAGACACAAAAGAGACACCCAAATTAGACCTTAATGATGCAGGTACATTTCAAACGAGAGGAATTAAGCATGAACAAATGAAAAGGGGAAGTACCTGGGGGGTTTTAAACCCCTAGGGTGACAAAAAACGGGATGGTTGTATGCATGTTATGAGAAGGAGGGGGTACGCGGGTGAGAAACAAAGCATGCAATGAAAGAACACGACAAAACTTATGAACGAAAAAACTACGAAGACTGGGCTACTCCCTTGACCGGAGGCTCATGCGGACGTAGAGAGCCTCCCTCCTTGGTGCTGGGTCGCTCAAGAGTGCGGCAGGGCTTCGCCGTCGATCAAAATCTCCCCCCTTTCGACGTCCGGCCAATAGGGTCTATTTATAGAGCCTAGAAAGCCAACCTCGAAATTAGGGTTTAGAGCCATTTTCGGGACAAAATTATTGAAGATAAATCGTAGATAATACAATCATCTCTCATCCAGTCGAAACGGCACTTAAAATGGTTGATTATCCACGGAGATATCGATAAAAGAAGTTGGGGATAAAACCATGAAAAAAAAGGATTAAAATCTGTTAAAATCGAGCAACCGACAGGATGAACGGTCTTACGATAGACCGCTCAACCAAGTGGGCGGTTACATACTAACCGTCCATACCCGTCGGTGGAAATTCAAATAAACAGCAAATAATCCCAATTATCCCTCGAACTGGCCGAAACGTCCGCCGTGGGACCCTGACTATATGAACGGTTGTATAAAGACCGTTTTATCGTAGAGCGGCACAAACGCGACCGTTTTATCCTGTCGGTGATAATTCAAGATAATTGGATAATTATCTGAGAAAACGGGCGCGCGTAGGACTCTGAGATATAGGCGGTTGTAATAGGCCCGTCCATTAACTTGAACGGTCCTTATCACACCGCACAAAATCCTGTCGGTGAATATTCAGAAAATCCTCAGAAATTAGCCAAAATGTATGAACGGTCTGGTATCAACCGCCCCAGTCTTGAACGGCTGATGTGGGACCGTTCATGATCTTGGGTACCTCATGTTTATAAAACAGTTCAATTAATCAAAGCCAAGGTCCGATAAGCCTTAAATGGATACGACCTTTACCAAGGAGGGAGGCTACACATAAAAATGGGCCCAGGATGTGCCACAAAAATGGCCCAACAGATAATGGACAACTTAGGGCATCAATCAATGGAAGTAAGAGAAACGGCTCAACTTATCGGTATAAAACGGGTGTCAACAGATGCCCCTCCTTAACGTCCTCTTTGCAGGGGAGCGAGCGGAGGTGAAGCGGAGGTGACATGGAACATGGAGACGAAGCGGAAATGTAGCGGAGTGGACCGGAAAAGCGGGCGTTAAGGTAAAACGACACCCGTTCCTACCAATAAGCGATGAGAATCTTTCAGAAAACCTTGAACCGAGCGTATGAGTAATTGACCAAAAGGCGACGCCAATCTGGAGGGACTAAACTAAAGGAAATCAATCGATAAGACCAACCTCATGGGGGACACAATCCCGCGGTCCAATGAGGGGGCCACAAAAGAAAAAGATGCTAAAGCTCCAGACGGGGATCTTCTAGTCAACCGAACCAAACGAACCGACCAAAGAAAACCTTCAAACTCAGAGTGGAATTAGTTCATCTTACTCGAGCCTCTTAAACACATAGCTGACCATTACCGACGGGACATTTCTTAAGCAAACCATGGGGCATGAAAGCTCAAAAGAATGCGTATGATGCATGCTGGGCTAAAACAAAAAGAAATCCTTAAAACAAATGCCAAGAAAGATTAAAATATAAGATATTCGAGAGTAATATTGCTAAGCTGGGAACATCAGAGTCAAGATACCGTCCGCTACCACAGCGCGCGGATAGAACCGTCCTCCTCGTGACATCCCAACTTAACGGCCTATCCGAAGGTTAGATACATGAACCTGGATCATCATTGTTTTTGTTGAAGGGGAACATCAGATCCTGGGACATATAAGAAACCTGCCGGCTCTCGAAATAGTATATATAATACCATATAATGATGCAATAAGGGATTCAGGGATAGAAGACCATACCTGACTTACCTGTGCAGGCGAAATGGCGAGACATGGTTGAAGTGATGCTGCATAAGATGATTAAGAGATGTATTTCCAAAGAAAATATTCAATATTCATGATTTAAGCACATCAACGAGATATACGGCTAATATTAACCGTTCTACCTTCCAAACGGCTCTATGTAACCGTATGCATCTGTCATTCAAACAATTCTTTGGGGGCCGGTTGCCAGTGAGGCACGGTTGGGTCGGAACCGTTTTAATTGGGACGGCTCAATAGGGACCGTTCGTACCCAGAATTCCAACCGACATAGAATTAACGGTCAAGAGAGACATACGGTTAGGAACCAACCGTTTCTAGGTGAACGGTCTAACGATAGACCGTTCTTCTCTGGAGCTTCGAAAAAAAGGAACCCCTTCGTCTCCCTCCACCGTAACCGACGGTGGAAGGGACGAAGGGGCAAACGACGCCCACACTCTCCCTCTCTCACTCTCTCTTCTCAACTCCTCCCTCTCCCTCTCTCAACCTCACTGCACCCCAGCCCATTCGATGACCCGGACGAAGCACCAGTCCGCCAGGCCACGGACCGCCGGTGAGGACTCGCCGCCGCCGGAGCAACCGCCACCGCCGCCGGAGGAGGAGGGCACACCCGGGGTGACGATGGAGGAGCTCGCCATCGTCGTCGCCGACGAAGAGGCCCCTGCCGACGAGGAGGAGGTGGCCGGAGGACCACCGCCCGCGGGGGCGGCCAAGAAACCACGGGATCCCGAGGTAGGTTTCCCCCACCTTTTCTTCCATTTCAATCGTTTTTAGTTCCATGCATGTTAGTTTTAGGGGCTTAGAGGGGCCTAGGGGGTTGTTTTAGGGACCACGGAGGTCTCCCAGCCGGCTGGGAGGCCTCCACCGTCGTCGGGGACGACGATGGTAAAACGGTTTAACAGAAACCGTACTGACAAAATAATGCGGTCCCCAAAGGACCGCCCCAAACAAACACGGTGCTGGGAGCGCCGTTTACATTCACATAGCCAACGGTTCCTTAAAAACACAATACGGTGAGGGTATCACCGTTCAGAATACAGACGGGCCGTGTAGGTCCGTTCAAACATGCAACCAAGCAAAACAATACGGTCCATAGAGGACCGTCATAAAACAATACGGCCAGAGGTGGGCCGTTATTCCTTAGGAAGACGGGCAACCGGACGGTTCAGGGTGATCCGTCCATGATAAAAACGGCTAGGCATAGCCCGTTCAAACTGGGGGACCTGAGCAACAAAACGGTTTGAGTGAAGCCGCTCATCTATGGAGCGGTTTGGGAGTAACCGTTCTTAGAATCAATAATTGGGCTTTGAGCATTTTATTTATGTGAGACAAAATGTGAAACTAAATGACTAATGCAAAATAAAATGGATGAATGCAGGGGAAACGTAGGACCCGCACCTCCTGGCTACAGGTTCGGGCAGTGTACCTCGCACTGCCGGACTTCCAGAGGGAGCGATTGACTGCCATGGGGTTCGCCCCCTTCCTGAGCATTGAGGTGTGTCGCTTTGACGCGGCTCTGCTCTATGCTCTGCACGACCGCTGGGACCCAGTGAGTCGGACTTTCTTGTTCCCGTGGGGGCACATGGTTCCCACGTTGGAGGACGTGGCCAGGCTCACTGGCCTACGAGTGCACGGGTCGCCGGTCAGCGGGACCACTTTTCCTGATTACCGGGGGCTGGCTCGAGAGCTACTCGGGCTTCAGTTACGGCGCCCCGAGAGGCAGTCTACTCTCCTTCCCCGGGCTGCTCTCCAGGACAGCCTGGGCCTTCGACGAGCTGGCGTTGCGGTGGGCGAGCGACCAGAGGAGCACCTGGAGCGGCTGGTCGGGTTGGCGAGGCCGAGGGTCGCAGCGGCACCGGGACCAGAGGCAGACCGAGTACTACGACGGTTTCTGATGCTGATGTTCGGACGGCTTCTCTTCTCCACTCGGGCGGACGTGATGAGCTGTCGCTTCCTCCCCTTCCTCCAGGAGCTCGAGCATGTAGGTGACTATGCTTGGGGAGCGGCGGTCCTCGCCTTCCTCTTTGACACTCTTAGTTCGACGGTGCGTCGGACGATGCTTGGGGGCTTCTCTCCCTTACTCCAGGTGTGACTCTCTTCCCTAGCCTTAATTATGCAACTCTATATGCTGACTGAATACTGACACGACCTTGTGACACAGGTGTGGGCCTACGTGCGCCTACGTGGGTTGGGGAGAGGCGAGGAGACCCGCCCGGGGCTCTTGCCGATAGCGCGGAGGTGGACAGCACCCCGGGAGATGATGGCCCTGAGGAGGCAGGTTCGGGAGCTGCAGGACGACCTGGACTCGCTACCGTACACCTCGGTACGCTTCTAAACTCAGACTCTATAAATACATGCTATTCTGATGATACTGATGCAGTTTCCTATTCTTCGCAGGTACGGTGGACCCCTTACACGGAGGAGAGCCCGGAGGGACAGCCGTGGGTGACCGAGGCCTTGGCCTTCTCTGGCCGGGACGTGTGGCTTCACTGCATGAATGTGGTGGAGCCACTACACTTTAGGTTGGTGATGAGGACCATCGGGGTCCACCAGCCGGCTGTGGAGTTCCCTGCGCCCGAGAAGGCGGGGGAACGGGCGACGAGGACGACCCGGGGGCTCCGCGAGGCATATGATTGGACATCAAGGAACGCCGCGCAGGTTGCCGACTGGGCCGCTCGAGGGCGAGTGGTGACCGCCAGGGCAGAGAGCGACAGCGCGTACTACACCGCATACGCACGGCACTACCGGGACCAGGTGTTCCGAGGCGCCCACCGACCGGTACGACTTCTAAACTTAAACTTTGTCTATCATGCTTATGATTCTTATATGATGATGCACTAACACATGGACTTCTACAATGTAGGTTGACCCTGCAGGACGAGTGGCAGAGCTGCAGGGACTCCTGCACTCCACCATCCGGGAGAGAGACGAGGCCCGGCAGGCCCTGGCCCTACTGGTGAGTTTCCTAAACCTTAGACTTTTTAAATTATGCAGTCTATATGATTATGATTATGCTTATGACTGACCTGGAGTATTTGGATGCAGCGCGCCGAGGGTGTTCAGAGGGCGGGACCAGACGCTCCTTCTTCTTCCTCCGTCCAGACCCCAGCAGATCGAGCCGATCGAGAGGCGGACTTTACTCGGATGGTAGAGCGGGCCAAAGCGGCCGAGGTGGCACTTGTGGAGAGGGTACGCGAATTTCTACACTTCCTCTGTTTATTCATGCTTATGAAATGTGACCAACTGACAATGGTGTGTGAATGCAGACGTCCGAGCTGTCCCGCCTGCGGGCGGAGTTGGAGCAGAGCCGAGTAGCGGCTAGGGAGGAGGCAGTCCGGGTGGCGGAGCTGGAGCGGAGCCGGATGGCGGAGCTGGAGCGGAGCCGGGTGGCGGCTCTGGAGGAGGTAGCCCGGGTGCGAGAAGAGGCTGCGCGGAGCCAACCGGTAGGCGCAGTGGAGACGGCACTCCTCCGGGCCGAGCTAGAGCGACTACGGGCCGGTGCTACCGAGGCGGACCGTTACCGGGCAGAGGCCGAGCGTTACAGGAGTGAGGCAGAGCAGGCCCGTCTACAGGTTGCCCGGCTGGAGGGCAAGGTGGAGGGTATGAAGGAGGCGAGTCGGGAGCGCAGCAGGGCGACTGCGAGCGGCAGCCACGGCACCCACGGCTCCGTGAGGAGTTACTTCACTGGTTCCTCCGGCCATCGGAGGAACGAGGAGGAGGAGCGGCGCCGGCGACGGCGTGATGAGGCGACCTCAGCGATGCCTCCCCCAAAGAGGCATGAGGGTGGTGGAGACAGCGACGGGGGCCAGGGAGAGGGAGCTACTTGACTGGTTGTACTGGGCCCATCCTTTGTATATGATATGATATGATAGTGATATGCATGTCTTCTATTTTTCGTTTGTTTTGTGGATGAATGTTTGTATGAGTGGGCAAATGAGTTTGAGGAGCTCGCTTAGCCTGAGAGAGATGAGGACGCACGCCAACTTGAGTGAGATGAGAGCGCACACTCCGACTTGAGTGAGATGAGAGCGCACACGCCGACTTGAGTGAGATGAGAGCGCACACGCCGACTTGAGTGAGATGAGAGCGCACACGCCGACTTGAGTGAGATGAGAGCGCACACGCCGACTTGAGTGAGATGAGAGCGCACACGCCGACTTGAGTGAGATGAGAGCGCACACGCCGACTTGAGTGAGATGAGTGCGCACACGCCGACTTGAGTGAGATGAGAGCGCTAAATGACGGAGGCATGAGTGCAGCAGGTTAATTGGGGAGCAGAGCATATGGACGGTTCTCCTCTAGCCGTTCGTATGAAAGAGCGGTTTTCTAAGGGCCGCGTGAATTCATTGGAACGGTTCCATATAAACCGTATGAGTGTTGGAACGGCGGAGTTAGGGCCGTACAAGTCACTGGGCCCAAGCTTCCTTTGGAGAGAAAAACGGTTGATGATGGGCCGTTTAATGGATGGACGGTCTATCGTAAGACCGTCCAATCCCACGTCCGATTTGCTTGAGAGGGGACTCCCTGGAGAGTCCTCAGCCCGAGGGCAAGATGCTTTGAACTTATCACAACCCTATCTTAGCCCGCCCTAGACTTATCTAGGCCCAATCCTAAGAGGCTTAGGCTCCTAATGAACCCTATAAATAGTAGGAGGGGCCTGAACCTTCAACTCACCCATCTTCTGTCTCCCAAAACCTTAAAACCTTTGATTCTCGTCACCTCATCATGAAGAGGGCTTTTGATGGAAGTTCCGCGGGGGGAGCGTCGTTTGAAGGACCGCGACCGGCTAGAAAGGAGCGGGAAGCGATTCAACGACTAAACTTGATTCCTCGACATCTCAGCGCCACCCCTATGAGAGAGGTAAGTTTGCTTAGAAATATGTTCAAATCTTCATCTCTTGATTTCCTCTTATATCTCTTTACACCCCTTGCTTCCTTCTTCTTTTCAGCTTCTTCCCGGCCCGAGGCGCTTTTCTAATTTAAAGTGGGTGGCTCCCATGGTCCGTGCATTGCCCCTCGGGGTGACTCACCTTCTCAAATCCTGGCACTTGCACTCCCTCTAGTTTTAGGTCAGAATTACCCAAACTTTCTTTAGATTGGCACGGTATCTCTGCTTTGATGGAGATTTGGCATCCTCAGACCCATACCTTCTTCTTCCCATCTTTTGAGGCCACCATCCTGTTAGAGGAGGTAGAGACATACTTCGGGCTCCCTAGGTCCAAGGTGGGGGAGGAAGACTTGATATGCCATACTGTTGCCCCTATAGATCCAAAACTCATTCTAGGAGGGTTCATACCTGACAGCGGGGATGTTCGCACCTTCGTAGGCCCTCGCCACATTCACCTCCTTCCTCTGAGCCAGTGGGTGGTAGAACATTGCCGGAACAAGTGCGGGTGGGTTGAGGCCATAGCCAAAGCTGCGTCCATCTGCCTATGCGGGGCCATCCTTTTCCCTTCAGCCGACCATGTCCTAGAGATTCCTTTACTCAGCACCATCAGCGGCCTTTGGCAGGGACTTTCCATCTCTCAGGCTATCTTAGCTTATCTGTATGAGGGTCTTACTTCGGTAGCCTTAGGAGGTCCTCTCTTTGGTTCGATGATCCTATTGGAGTGTTGGATGGGAGTTAGGATGAAGTTTACCCTGAGGGAGGATATTACTTCAGTTAGCAGGATCTTTGGGAGCCATCCCCTTTACTTCATAGGGGGCGCCTTCAGGTTTTCTCCACAGGTTGAGTGCAGGACGGCTGAGCTGAAGACCAGGGACGAGTGGCGCCCGTACATCCACAGGCTGCCCCTGGATAGGTTCGTGATGCGCCCGGACTTCCTCCATGATACCATCATCAGGCTACCGAGGAGAGCTGGCTTGGACTTGAGGCTCGTGAGCGACACCACTTTGGCGATGTACAGCCCACACAGATGCTACCTGCAGATCGGGCTCCCCGGACGGTGCTACCTATGCTACCCTACCTTCCCATGCTACAGGCACGGAGGATCGGGACAGAGGAGGACGAGCAGGCGGTCAGGAGTGCGTTGATCATGTGGGAGGTGAGCAGGGTGCGTACCCTACCAGCAGAGGTTGAGGAGGTTCCAGAGACTAGACAGGCTTATCTTAGGGAGTTGAGAGAGATACGTCCTCGCGGGGATGCCCAGCGGCGGACTGAGTGATTTTCTTTTGTTTTTATGATGATATGGGATAGGATTTTATATTCGGACAACTTGATATATGACATGAATAAGATTTGAGATTGAGTTTGAGCTTTGCAATATGATTATGATGTGATGTGATTATATAGGCTAATGCGAGGATTGAATATTCCTGTAGTCCTGAGTCAACTGTCCTTCCGACCTGCCCCTACACACATGCAAATATGAAACAGATTAAATCTATTTTAGGCTCAGCCCCTTGCCTACAGCAAGTTAGGAGACGACCCTTTCTTGACTTTTGGTCAAGGGGGGTGAGTCTTATTAAATAGGCAAATATCAAAGTGCGAGAAAATGCAGATGAATGCAAGAAGAAAACAAGTAAACGCAATTTTTGTTGAATTCTGAAATATTTGATTTTGTTTGGGTTTTGAAATATCTGATTTTTTTTGGGTTTGAAATATTTGATTTTTTGGGTTTTGAAATATTTGATTTTTTTTGGGTTTTGAAATATCTGATTTTTTTTTAGATTTTGAAATATCTGATTTTTTGGGTTTTGAAATATTTGATTTTTTTGGGTTTTGAAATATTTGATTTTTTAGGTTTTGAAATATTTGATTTTTTTTGGGTTTTGAAATATCTGATTTTTTTAGGTTTTGAAATATCTGATTTTTTTTGGGTTTTGAAATATTTGATTTTTTTAGGTTTTGAAATATCTGATTTTTTTTTAGATTTTGAAACCAGCTCGGGTCTCAACAGCAGGGACCTTCTCGTCTTGCTACGGAATTCCAAGGTTCAGCGCGTGCGGGAAAGGGGACCGCCCGTGATCGGCGTCGACTTTGCTCGACGGTGCTTCTGCTGAGGCCATATCTGGGGTGGGATTCATTCCTTGGGAAAGTAAAAAAGATTGAGTAGGGAAGCCGACGATAGGTGTAAAGGTTTTTAGGGCTTGAGTTCTTTCCCGGGACCCCCCTTTTCTCAAGGAATCTGGTCTGTTGCGCCGGGGCTTTGTATCCGTCATCGAACCTTCACCCGCTCTAGGCACGCATGCGACCGGGCTCATAACGTCCCGCGGAGAAACTGTACTGCCACTCTTGCCATGCCTAGCCGCATTTTAGGGAGCTTCGAGCTTTGTGCTTTCGGCTTTTGCCCCTGTTCTTTCTTTTTCTTCTTCTTTTTTTTGTTTTTGTTTGCTTTCCTTTTCCTTCTCTTTCTTTCTTTTTTTTCTTCTTTTGCGGAGTGAGGTCTTAACGGATTGCCCCTATTTGAGACCTTTTTCTTTTGACGGGGAACCTGGGTCAGTTCTCGCCCCCTTATTCACCACTTGCGCCTTATCTTCAACCGAGAGAGAGGAAATGCAAGGATTTCCACCATCCCCGAGCATGGCCAAAGGAGAAACGGTGTCGGGTAGCATGAGAGAATACCGCACCACGGGGTCGTGTAGTGTGTGAAATGCTGAACCTGGGTCCTCCTTTTGCAATTTGGTGGGGTATGCCCTGCCATCGAGCCGTTCACTGGTTTTATTTTTATGGATGAAAACGCTTTAAATACAGCCCATTCCACGGGTTCGGCAATTCCTCCCCCTCCGAGTTGATTAGACGATATGCATTGCCAGGATAAGCTTCTTTGATTACGAAGGGCCCTTCCCAGTTGGGTTGCAACTTAGACCTGGGACCTGCAGACCTGATGAATTTGCGTTTTAAAACCATATTCCCCACTTGAAATTTTCTTTCGATGACCTTCTTTTGAAAATATCGCGAGACCCGCTTTTGATATACTGAAACATGATTGGCCGCATTTAACCTCTTCTCGTCTAAGAGTTCCAGTTGGACTAGCAATGCCTCTCGATGTTCGTCGAGATTAAGTTCCTTATCCAACTGCACCCTTAGGGAAGGGATTAGAATTTCATACGGGAGCACCGCTTCCATTCCGTAAGTGAGGGCAAAGGGAGTCTGCCCCGTGGGAGTGCGGACGGAGGTGCGGTAGGCCCATAGAGCTTCTATCAATTTGTCGGCCCAATCAGCAAATTTATGTGATTCGCATGTTTTCTTGATAATTTTGAGAAGGGTCTTATTCGTGGCCTCAGCCTGGCCATTACCTTGGGGGTAGTATGGTGATGAATGATGCAAAACTATATTGAATTTCTTACAGAGGTCCTGGAGCTCTTGTGAGATGAATTGAGGCCCGTTGTCGGTGACGATGCTGCTTGGCACTCCGAATCGTGAGATAATGTTCTTCATGATGAAGCGGCATACTGTGGTGGCTTTGATTTCTACATAAGCCTCAGCCTCGGCCCACTTAGTGAAGTATTCTGTAGCCGTCAGAATGAAGGATTTCTGTTTAATCGCAGAGTTCGGATCACCGAGGGGCCCGATGATGTCGAAGGCCCACATAGAAAACGGCCAGGGGGCCGTAACAGGATGGAGAGAAGAGGCCGGAGCGTGGATTTTGTCGGCATGGATTTGGCACTGAAGACACCTACGGACATAGGTGGAGCAATCTTCCTCTAGGGTTGGCCAGTAATAGCCCTGCCTAAGAATCTTCTTTGCCAGGGCCTGTCCATTCACATGCCCTCCACACTCGCTAGAGTGGGCTGCTTCCACAACCTTCCAAGCTTCTTCGTCATCTAGGCACCTCATTAGGACTCCATTCAGGGCCCGCCTATACAATTCACCGGCGATGATCGTGTACCTGGCGGCGACTCTTCTAATGGCTTTTCGCTGTTCAGCGTTGGCCGTTTCCGGAAATGTGCCATCCTTGCAGTATTGCTCGATCTCATAAAACCACGGCAATTCTTCCTCTTCAATGATCTCCTCGAGCTCAGTTAACGAAACCTCTTTTATTTCCTCCCTTTCTACTTTCTTCTCTACGGACATCCTAAGGTTGTTGAACCAGGGATCCTGCAGGGAAGGGACGTCTAGCCTTTGGACCACAATGGTCTCGGTGGCGCGACTTAGGGGGAGTGATAGAGAAGAGGCGAGAGACGCGAGGGCATCGGCCAAGATATTCTGAGAGCGAGGAGTATGAATATAGACGAGCTTCCTAAATTGCCTGGCCAAGAGTGTGACCAGATCTTGGTAGGGTTTGAGTTTAGGATCACGGGTGCGGTAGGTTGACAAAACTTGACGCAGCACCAGCTGGGAGTCTCCTATGATGTTTAGGTATCGCGCACCCAAGATGTAGGCGTGCTTCAGACCGGCAAGGAGAGCCTCATACTCGGCTATATTGTTGGTGGCGGGAAACGAGAGTTGATATGCCACGGGGATGGTTACCCCTTCTGGAGTAAGGAGAACGGCGCCGACTCCGCTGCCCTGGGAATTAAGGGCACCATCGAAGTGAAGGGACCAGAAAGGAAGATGAGTGATCACCGCCAGGTGTTCATCGGGGAATTCATCCTGAATGGAATCAGTGCGAGGGATAGGAGAATGGGCTAGGTGTTCGGCAATAGCATATCCTTTGATTGCTTTCTGCACGATGAAGGTGATGTCGAACTGGGAGAGAAAACTTTGCCAGCGAGCTAGTCGATTAGAAAGGACCGGCTTTTCCAACAGATAACGAATGGGGTCCATTCTAGAGATGAGCCTAACCTCGTGGGTGAGAAAGTAGTGTTTAAGCTTCTGCGCTACCCATACTAGTGCTGCACAGATTTTCTCCATAGCAGTGTACTTGGATTCAGCAGGATTAAATAACCTTGAGAGATAGTACGCCGCCCTTTCTCTTCCTTCATCATCAACCTGTGCCAAAACAGCTCCTAGGGAGTCCTCAATTACAGAAATGTACAGGATCAGGGGTTTCCCGGGGACGGGTGGTTGTAGAACCGGGGGATTAGAGAGGTACACCTTGAGTTCCTCATAGGCCTTTTGACATTGTTCATTCCATTCGAATTTCGCGCCGGCCTTTAACAGGTCATAAAACGGGCGGCATCTTTGCGAATGCTGAGATATGAATCTCCTGATAAATTGCAAACGCCCGATCAAACCTCGAAGCTCAGTGACGTTCTTCGGCGGTGGCATTTCCATGACGGCCTTTGCCTTGTTTGGATCGATCTGAATCCCCCGTTTACTAACTATAAACCCAAGCAATTTCCCTGATGCAACTCCGAACACACATTTCTTTGGATTCATCTTTAACTTGTATTCCCTAGCCCTTTGCAATACCTTGGCTAGAATGGCGGGGTGCTCTTCCTGTGACCTCGATTTGACTAGGATATCATCCACATAAGCTTCTAAATAAACGTGCATCATATCGTGGAAGATAGCCATCATCGCCCTTTGGTAGGTGGCACCTGCATTTTTCAACCCAAATGGCATGACGACGTAGCAGTACGTGCCCCATGGTGTGGTGAACGAGGTCTTTTCTTGATCTTCCGGAGCCAAAAGGATTTGGTTATACCCCGAGTAGCCGTCCATGAAGGAGAGGGCTTCGTACCCAGCTGTATTATCGACCAAGACGTCGATGTGAGGAAGTGGAAAATCATCTTTCGGACATGCCTTGTTTAAGTCCCTGAAGTCAATACAGATTCGAATTTTACCATCCTTCTTCATCACCGGGACTATATTCGCCACCCATTGTGGATACAGCACCACTCTAATGAACCGGGCCTTGTGCAATTTATCGACTTCCTCCTTAATCCTTAAGGCCATTTGCGGGTGGAATCTCCTTGCCTTCTGTTTAACGGGCGTTGCCCCTGGTTTGAGAATCAGCCTGTGTTCAACCAAGGCGGGGTCAAGGCCTGGCATGTCCTCGTAGGACCAGGCGAAAGAATCGCTGTACTCCCTCAAGACTTCGACCAATTCCTTTTCGACTTGAGGAGGGAGATTGGCGGAAATAAGTATGGGCCTGGGGTCCTCTATTGTTCCGAGGTTAATCTCCTTAGTGGATTCATCCACTGCCACGGAGGGTTCGTCGAACTTTTTCAAGCCTTGGGCATATAGGTCGGCAGTGTCGTCCACTTCATCTTCCTCATCATCAGCTGGGTCTTTCTCATTCACAATTTCATATACCCCTAATCCATCCTTGCTCCATACCTCCTCAGCTCCCTCATCATCTTCCAAGACAATCGCGGTCTCTACAAATTCCGGGCACTTTAATAGAGCATGACATCTTCCAGCCAAATCTTGTAGAAACCTATCAGGAATGGTTTTGAAGGGGTGCGACATGGCAGGTGCCGCAGACGTGGGTGGGCTGACAGAACTTGAACTAGACTCTACCCTGATTGACTCGACCATCTAGAAGACTCGATACACTGTACATCTAACCTAGGGGAGCAGAAATCTACCGAAAAGAAACAGGGGTCTCGTGCCCCTGGGAATCTGGGTAGAACATAGCGTAATCTTCCATGGAGACCTCCGTTTTGAGATTGGCGTTTTTTTTTGGAGGTCGGAAGTGATCACACAACAGGAGGAAGAAGGCGGAGGGGGAGGCAGTTGCATGGGAAAC
Source organism: Amorphophallus konjac (assembly GCA_022559845.1). Classification (NCBI taxonomy): domain Eukaryota; kingdom Viridiplantae; phylum Streptophyta; class Magnoliopsida; order Alismatales; family Araceae; genus Amorphophallus; species Amorphophallus konjac. The sequence goes on along the minus strand of JAHNEJ010002289.1, from coordinate 9,078 downwards.
AATTCCGGGAAAATGCAGTCAAAGAAAGGGTCAGAAGACTTAAACCACATTTCATGGAGCTGAGCTCCTGGAGGAGGAGGAGTGAATAGGGTTGATAAATCAATGGGCGGGCAGCGCCCGCAAGCACATGGAACGAATAAAACTTCGGGTCTCTCCGCAAAGTACGGGTCGACCAGGAGTGGAGGGGAACGGGGAACAGAATCCCGTTGTTGAAACCAGGAAGCGAGACGGGATGGGGACATAGAATAAGTAGTGATGGAGCTCCCCGTCTTCCGGGGCCCCTGGCGGGCCAATGGCATCGGGGGGCGCCTTACCAGCTGCGTCTCCCTTTTCTTCGGGTCACCCTCTTCTTCATAAAACATCTTTGCAAAGCAATTGGCAAAGTCTTCCAAGTCGCCGGCTAACCCCGGCGGTGGTGGTGGAGGATCGGCAACAGCACAAGCTTCATCTATCTTTTCTTCAAGGCGGGATGGCGAGGTTTTCAAGGTGCCAGGCTGCAACGGACCCTTCACGAAATGTTGCCGGTAATCCCAGGTCAACGGCCCAGAGTCCCCAAGCATCGACATGGAGGATTCATGGTAGCCGAGGCCCCGACGGCCCATCTTCCTTCCCCTGGGAACGGGGTTGGTTCGGCCTTGCAGCTGTGCGCCGAGCCCTCGGCCTGGCTGATAGCCCAATTTCAGAATTATGTGCCACCCTTTGGAGTCTCTCATCTTGGGTTTTACTTTCACATTGACTGGTGCAGTGGTGGGTTTGCGCGATGCATACGCCCATGAATAGTTCAAGTCCATGACAGATAAAACAGGTCTGTTGCTCGGCCATAGTGTGGGCAGGATCTTGGCTGCTATGGCGTCAACGTTTTGAATTGTGGAAACACTTTTCACCTTGACCACTCGCCCCTGGAATGGGAACTTCAGACACTGGTGGGCAGTTGAGGGGACGGCGTTCAAACCATTTAACCATGGATGACCCAGAATGGCTTTGAACATTGGGTCTATGTCCAACACATAAAATTCTACATCCATCACCAAGGGCCCTAGCTCGGCCTGCACAGTTACTACTCCGTGACAAGCACGTCTGGAATTGTCATATGCAGCTATCGTGGTTGGTGTCGGCTTGAGCATGTCCTCCGATATGTTACAAGCACGAAGAGTACTCAATGGGCAGACATTTATTGACGCCCCTGTATCCACAAGGGCGGATTCCACGATCGTCTTGTTTAAAGAGATGGTAATACATAATGGCATCTGGCGCGCCTCAGGAGGAGCTAATTCTGACTCAGCAAATGCAATAGATGGCCCCTTGGTGATCGTGGCCAAAACCGCAGGCAGGCTATCCACCGCCACATCCTCGCTCACCATAACCTTCTGTAGGAAGATTTTCAGGGCATCTTGGTGGAGCGGCGACCTCTTGATCAACTCTAATACTGAGATTTTGGCCGGCAGCCGGTCTAAATGCTGTAACAAGTCATATCTTGTGCCCGGCACCGGATCTATCTCCTCTGGTTCAACTGTAGGGGAGGAAGCTGCAGGGTTCGGTGCAGATGCACCTGAGGAAGGAAACATCCTCTGGAAAGGACGCCCGCTCCGAAGGGCGCATTGTGATGCTTGCACGGCCTGGACTGGACCCCCGCTTGGCCTGGTGGGGTAGGCGGATGGCGTGGAGATGGGGGTGAGGATGACGGGAATAGGCTTAATGGGCCCTGGTGGAGGGGAAATGGGCGAAGGGTTAAGTTTAGGGGAGATGATGGGAGGCATGGCGGGTGGTGGTGAGAGGACGGATGGAGTAGAGGGGAATGTAGAGGGCCTAAGAGGCGACGCGGGGAAGTGACGGGCGGTGTAGCGGCGGGTCTAAGGATGGAGGGGATGGCTGGTGCGGGAGAGTAGTGGTGGTGTAAGGCCAAGAGATGGGCGGGGGTCTCATCATCGAACGTCCATCCAGCGTTGGGGGCTGGGCGTTGGACCGCATTCACTTGTGCTGGGGCCGGTGCCGGCGGTTGCTGCTGTTGCTGGGGAGCGGGCTGATGCATTGGCATGGGATTTTGATGGATCCCAAGGTCTTGCTGCTGCGGTGGGGGCTGCGGTTGCTGTTGGTGCTGTTGCTGCTGCTGCTGCTGGGGCGCCGCCTGTTGCGGCCTGGCCTGTCTCTGCCTCTGCTTGATATCCTCAATTAGTTGGTGCATCTGGTCCCAATCAATTCTCTGGCCCTCATGCAAATCATACACCAGGTCCCTGAATTGGTAACATCGCTCTATTGTGTGCCCCGACTGCCGATGGAATATACAATATCGGGATTGGTCGGCGGCCGGATTCCAGTTCGGGCGCTCAGGCGGCAACTGAAGGTCGCCAGTATACATTAGAGCAGAGAAAATATCTGACAAGGATTCTGGGAGAGGGGGGTAATGAGCTCTCTTTGGAGCTGGTCGGGCAGAGCCGTAGGTGGGGGGTGGAGGAACATTATTGTATTGCGGGGGCCGCTGAGGCTGTTGGGGTGACGGAGGCGCCTGTGGAGGGTATTGCGGGACTTGGAAAGCAGGCTGGGGAGCTTGCGGGGCAGCGAACTGGGGGTTACGCTGAGATGGTGGGAAGCGGGGTGGAGCGGCGTGTTGGGGGAACTGAACGGCTTGGACCTGCTCGTTAATTTGTACCCCCTCAGTGACGGGGCTCTGGGATTTCTTAGTGGCCTTGGGCTTCTGGGCCTCGAACAGAGAATGGATGGGGGAATCTTTAAATTGGGTTTGAATAAACCTAGCCCTGCTGTATAGTTGGTGCATGTTTGAAATGTCATTCATTGCCAGAATGTTTCTGAAAGTTGGCGTAGCGTTGGAAATCAACAACTTTACTTTCTCCTCTTCCGGAATCTGCCCGGGCACCCGCGAGGCCATCTGTCTCCAGCGATCTGCATAAGTGGCGAAGTCTTCCTCCGGCTTCATCTTTCTCGCCACCAGGTCCGTGAAAGAGTACTCGGGTCCGACCCGATCCTGAAACCTCTGTATGAACCTCTCTTTGACGGTCTTAAAATTCTCAGCCTCCTCCAGAGGCAGGGTATAAAACCATTCCAGCGCGACCCCCTCCAGGGACCGACGGAACAAATAAGCCATCAAGCGATCATCCTGTTGGAACTGCGCAGACTCGTACAAGAACTCCCGGACATGGATGAACGGGTTACCATTCCCATCATATTTGCGGTACACGGGGAGCTCCGACTGGGAAGGAAAACGTAGGTCCCTGAAGTTAGGGATAGGGACATCGGCAAGAGATTGCGGGCCAACCCGCTTGTGGAGGAGATCAATTTGTTGCTGCATAGCAGCCCACTTGTCAAGGATTTCTCGTTCCCGGGAAGGAGGGGGAGGAGCAAGAGGAGTAGCACCCGGATAGGCGACCAAAGGATAAACTGACGAAGGAGGCGGCCCATAAGAGGGGTAATGGGCCGAGGAGGGGCCCATATCCGCATGAGTGACCTGAGCCGCCCCCGGCTGTGACCTAGCGAAGTCTGCCGGGGCCATGAGGGCCTGAGGCGATGGGGAAATTGTAGGGTATGGCTCAAGATAAGGAACAGAGGGGATCGGGGATTTCCCTTTATCCAGTTGCTGATGGACCGATGTGGATGCCTGGCCCATTTCCATATTGGGATAGCGAAAATTCTGAGGGCGCACTGGAGTAAGGTCAATGGGAGCCGCAGAGGTGGTCCCGACCACAGGAGCTGAAGTGGTGACATGGGCCGTGGCATGAGCCAGAGCTGAGGCCGGGGCATCGCCCCCTTGCAAAGCTTGCCTGATGAGATGGAGTTGGGTGGGGTCCAACTGGGCCATCATGTCGAGGATCGTACTGGCTGAATTCTGATTGGACAGGTTTGGAAAAGAGGGTCGGGGACCCTCGCCAAGAGAGGTCGGGAGTGAAGGGGCCGTCCCCTCTCCCCCTTGCAAATGGGTGACCCTAGGTGGGTCCTCAAGGAGACCACGAGGAAGGGAGTCCTCATGGGCCGCAGAGAAATCGTAAGACGACATGGAAGAAGAAGCAGAATCGAACAAGGGGTTGGAGTAGGAATGGAAATAAGAATCAACCCTAGGCAGTGATCGTGGGGGCAGAAGGCAGTCCCACATACACCAAGACACTTGATACTAGAACAAGCAACAATCTACCAAGCAAATAGTAAGCATACAATGGAGCGAGATGAGAGTAGAATCACTCGATAATGCAATCAAGTTCTTAAAATGATGCTCGTCGGTTCCTTATATCTTCAGGTTTGAACCTTAGTGGATTAATAAAAATGTCAATTCTCTCGACCACTAGGTACCTGACTAGGATGAGAACGAGGAGCCGTGTGACTCTATTGGGATCTCTCACTCGCGGATGCAACCTTAGACGGGGGTGGATACGGTACAACCTGCCCGGCGTCCGTGTGGGAATCCACGGCTCACGGGGGCTTACGGAGGTCCTCAGCAAGGTCCCTAGTCGGCTCCAAGGAATATGGAGACGAGAGGAAACCCTACCTCGGTAGGAATGCAACTAATATGTGAAAATATCGATGCTCCTATGCGCACCGGAGTGCATGCACAAACTAGCCTAGCAGCTATCAATCAATGAGCAAATATACACATGAATACCAAAAGCATGGTGATGCAATAATAATAAGATAGCAGGGGAGCCAACGAACAGCACCAGGAGCAATATATATATCAGCCAAAACACTAAGCAAGACGACAGAAATGCACTGCGACAGAGATGTGCGGTCCTCCTCTGACCGCTCTAAGTACTCAGACGGTCCAATTTCAGCCGTAATGCATAGGCAGAAAATGCAAGGGACATACCAGACAGACGGCTTATTGTCAACCGCACTCGTGTTTGAACCGCCGCCTCACAGCCGTGTATCTGCCACCAGAAAGTACGGCGTACCTGTGCCTGGGCGCGGGACGGCTGTGTGAAAGCCGCACAAAGAGATGGACGGCGTCCAGGGAGCCGTCTGCAACAGGAAAGGCCGGTGTAGATGAACTTGAAGGCAGAGTATATGAACGGCGTATGATCAACCGCGCTGATGGTTAGACGGCTCTGGAAGAACCGCGTGTGAGCCAGAGGACAGAAACCGTCTCCTACCTGTAAATCACTCCAAGAAGAAAACCTTGACACGACTAAGAAGGGTCAGCAACTCAAAGCACGATGGGCACTAGATGTCCCACCGTGATCGCCACAAAAGGGGTGTAGATATATATTTCCTCTCTTCTCTCTCTCTCTCTCTTCACTAAAGGGGTCAAAAGCACGCCAAGTGCATGAACAAATGAGAGACAGAAGAGAAAACAGAGAATGAAGCAAAATACCGTGATCGCCACCAAGATGCCGTACGCGACAGGCACGCCGTACCTTGGAAAATGGGGAGACACTCGCCTTGGTGCAGCGCTGGGGATGAACGGCTCGGTTAGGACCGCTCTGGGATGAGCGGTCTTACGATAGACCGCCCTGGGACGCTGCGAGGGACGCGGGAGGAACTGCTGCAGTGAGATGGACGGCGCTTTAGGGACCGCACTCCAGTGAAGGACGGTTGTTTATGCACCGCTCGAGACGTTGAACGGCTGGAGGATGACCGCTCAAGACCTTCACTCAGCAAGTTGAGAAGGGTTCGACCTCCACCCTCTCCGGCCGGCCAGAGGGGATGGGCCTCGTGCTGATTAGATGCTGACCTGCGAAACAACGTAGAGACACAAAAAGAGACACCCAAATTAGACCTTAATGATGCGGTACATGTCAAACGAGAGGAATTAAGCATGAACAAATGAAAAGGGAAGTACCTGGGGGGTTTTAAACCCCTAGGGTGACAAAAAATGGGATGGTTGTATGCATGTTATGAGAAGGAGGGGGTACGCGGGTGAGAAACAAAGCATGCAATGAAAGAACACGACAAAACTTATGAACGAAAAACTACGAAGACTGGGCTACTCCCTTGACCGGAGGCTCATGCGGACGTAGAGAGCCTCCCTCCTTGGTGCTGGGTCGCTCAAGAGTGCGGCAGGGCTTCGCCGTCGATCAGAAATCTCCCCCCTTTCGACGTCCGGCCAATAGGGTCTATTTATAGAGCCTAGAAAGCCAACCTCGAAATTAGGGTTTAGAGCCATTTTCGGGACGAAATTATTGAAGATAAATCGTAGATAATACAATCATCTCTCATCCAGTCGAAACGGCACTTAAAATGGTTGATTATCCACGGAGATATCGATAAAAGAAGTTGGGGATAAAACCATGAAAAAAAGGATTAAAATCTGTTAAAATCGAGCAACCGACAGGATGAACGGTCTTACGATAGACCGCTCAACTAAGTGGGCGGTTACATACTAACCGTCCATACCCGTCGGTGGAAATTCAAATAAACAGCAAATAATCCCAATTATCCCTCGAACTGGCCGAAACGTCCGCCGTGGGACCCTGACTATATGAACGGTTGTAAGAAGACCGTTTTATCGTAGAGCGGCACAAACGCGACCGTTTTATCCTGTCGGTGATAATTCAAGATAATTGGATAATTATCTGAGAAAACGGGCGCGCGTAGGACTCTGAGATATAGGCGGTTGTAATAGGCCCGTCCATTAACTTGAACGGTCCTTATCACACCGCACAAAATCCTGTCGGTGAATATTCAGAAAATCCTCAGAAATTAGCCAAAATGTATGAACGGTCTGGTATCAACCGCCCCAGTCTTGAACGGCTGATGTGGGACCGTTCATGATCTTGGTACCTCATGTTTATAAAACAGTTCAATTAATCAAAGCCAAGGTCCGATAAGCCTTAATGGATACGACCTTTACCAAGGAGGGAGGCTACACATAAAATGGGCCCAGGATGTGCCACAAAAAATGGCCCAACAGATAATGGACAACTTAGGGCATCAATCAATGGAAGTAAGAGAAACGGCTCAACTTATCGGTATAAAACGGGTGTCAACAGTAGACCCGCAGGTTTCACCTTGGGGAGCGGTTACTAGCCAATGTGGAAGTGCTGCGACCAAGGTGGGTCCAATGGAGTAAATAAAAGGGTAGCTGATAAATCCAAACAAAGGTCTCTTTCAGCCAACCAACCCAAGATGGTTTCACAGAAACTCAGTACTCGATTCAGAATGGAATATCCCGTATTAATCAAGAATTTAAGCACAGCGGCCCTCACAATCGAGTTAAATGAATGATCTTCCTCAGTGATATCAAAGTCCTACATGAATGCATGCTGGGTTTAAAGGAAAAATTAAAACAAACTAAAAGTAGAAAATAGCCAAGGATAATATTGTTAAGTTGCTTAGGACGGGTCAGGATACCGATTCGATGAGACGATACTGAGCCGGGGCCCGTTTATCCACGCACCGACTCACCGAACGGAACCATCGTTCCCGAGCTACCACAACCTAACGGCCTATCCGTACGTCCCGATCTCCTTTGAAGTTATCACTGTTTTTGTTGCAGGGGAACTCAAACTCCAGATTCATCCAAGGCATAAGGTCCTTGACGTGCTCTAATAGCGTAGATATCATATAGTAGGATGCACGACACAGTGAGGTCAGTCACCGGGGTGACTGATGGTGGGACATGGTAGGGCAATGGCACCCTCTTGCTCTCTTATTTTCATTTTATTCTTGGAACCTGCACTGAACAGCAAGCAGTGAAGAAGGATTTATTTCATAAGAAGTAAAATTACATTCAACTGTATAGGACGTCGCACATCAATATATGAGTAGGGGAAAAACATGAAACAAATCAGACAAGATTCATCCGGTTAAAATTCACCGCGGTAACTTGTCATAAATGCTTTACATTTATCTTTTTACCCCCCCTTTTCACTATAAGTACCCCTTTGATCCTTAGCAAAAGATCATCCATTGGTGCATGGTTCGGGGAGTTAGACACTTTTGAGATGGGAGGAGAGAAGTCCTGTGCTTTTGAGACGGAAGGCGTGTCTTCCCGCCCTGTCAAGAGGAGCAAGTTTGGCCGCGAATTCAGGAGGTTGACTGACATTGAAGGCCATCTGAGTGAGAGGATTCTCTCACAGGTGGTAAGTTGGTTCTTTCTCCTAGTTTCCTTCATCAGTTCTCCCTCGCTTTTTCATTCCTTTCTTTTCCTTTCTTTCAGCCGTATCCTCTTTTTCCGGGCCCGAGAAAATTCTCAAAGCTGCCCTGGCTATCGAAGCTTACGTCCAACATCACTATCAGTATGAGGGCCGTTGTTTCAAAATGGCACCTCCAAGGGTTGGTGATCCATGCCAAGCATTATGACAAGATCTGCCTGGACTGGGCGGCCCTGGGTGCATTGACAGAGGTTTGGCATCCGGAAACCCACACTTTTATCTTCCCTACTTTTGAGGCAACGGTCCTCCTCGAAGAGGCAGAACTTCTGCTAGGCTTAAGAAGGTCGATGAAGGATGACAGGATAAAGGTTTCGCGGATGCGGAAGAGGGTATCTACCGAGGAAGTTCTTGGAAGCATTATGCCATCTGGAATCATAAAGAGCGTTCAGACTCAGAACGGAGTCAACTTGCAAAAGCTCGCAGACTGGACCGTGACTGCCTTAGAAGGGTTGATAGATGATGAACATTTAGAAGGGCTTATGAAAGGGTTCACAATTTGTTTGGCCGGAGCCCTCCTCTTTCCTTGCACTGACAACATCGTAGAGGAAGACCAATTGGGAGCGATTTGTGGACTTTGGGAGGGAAGGAGAGTGGGGCCTTCTGTCCTCGCGCATCTTTACAGTGGTCTTACGGCTTCCAGCATGGGTAGGCCTCCTCACGGGTGCATGCTTCTCCTCAACTGCTGGATAGATCTTCACTTCAAATTTCATCACTACGAAGGGGTACAGACCGCCTCCAGGATTTTCGAACAAAGCCCCCTCCATTACATGGCCGATGTGTTGGGCTTTAGTGGGAAGGTGGCCAATCACATGCCCTATCTGAAGACACGCGGCGACTGGCGTACTCACTTCAGCTCCTTGGCGCGAGAGATGTTCACTTGTGTGCCAGCATGTTTACTTTCACGTGGGCTTCTCACGCGATCTTCTCCTGATGCGGAACTCCATCTTATCGGTGCAACCAAATTTGTTCTTTACAGCTCGCA